>JXCR01148783.1:313000-329273 GCA_002079205.1 Phalaenopsis hybrid cultivar
CACTTTTCACTGTATTCAGGTTATACAGCGCGTCGCTTCCAGGGGACGCCCTAGGACTTACACAATGATCAAAAGGATTCATGTCATGATTTTTTCGACAAGTTTTACGCTGACTGTCGACTACACTAACACAACCCTCCACTTTTCGCATCCGGGCTTGGGACCGGCAATGGAAATTTATTTCTGAAGCTAAGACTTATTTTTGGGATGACCCATTTTTATATAAATAAGAAAATCATCTAATTATTCGAAGAAGTATACCAATAGAAGAAACTTATTAAATTATCAAAAAATGTCATAATTCTGATTTTGGGGGACATTTTGGTGTTGATAAAACAACAATACAAAATACAAAAATGTCATAATTCTGATTTTGGGGGACATTTTGGTGTTGATAAAATAACATACAAAATTTAGCCTACCATTTTTAGTGATGTTAATGCTTATATCAAAACTCGTGATAGATGTCAACGAGTAGGCAATATTTCTAGAAGAAATGAGATGCCCCTCAATTATATGCTAGAACGTTGAAATATTTGATATTTGGGGATTAGATTTCATGGGTCCATTTATACCATCTTTCAAAAAAAAAATATTTGATGTTTGGGGATTAGATTTCCTGGGACCATTTATACCATCTTTCGGAAATTTAAAAATAGTTTGAGGATTATATTTCATGGGACTATTTATACCATCTTTCAAAAATTTATATATTATGTTAGCAGTGGTCTATTTATCCAAATGGATAGAAGTTGTTGCTTTACCTCGATTTGATGCTCAAAGTGTTGCAATTTTTGAAAACGTACATATTTTGTAGATTTGGGATGTCAAGAGTTATCATTATTGATAGGAGAAGTCATTTCATAAATGTCATAATGGAGAAGTTATTAAAGAAATATCACATAAATCATAGGATTGCTACTGCTTATCATCCTCAGACAAGTGGTTTGATTGAATTATCCAATCGGGAAACTAAAAGAATTATGGAAAGATCTATGAATCCAAAAAAAATGGATTGGTCAGTCAAACTTGACTATGCTTTGTGGGCTTATAGGACAACATATAGAACTCCTATAGGAATGTCCCCATATAAGCTAGTATTTGGGAAAGCTTGTCTCTTACCAGTTAAACTTGAGAACTGAGCATAAAGCATATTGGGCAATTAAAGAGTTCAATTATAATTTGAAAGATGCTAGTGAGAAAAGGATGTTACAATTAAATGAGCTTGAAGAGATAAGGAATGAATCTTATGAGAGTGCTAGGATTTATAAAGAAAAATTAAAATAATTAAAGAGTTCAATTATAATTTGAAAGATGCTGGTGAGAAAAGATTATTGCAATTAAATGAATTAAAGAGTTCAATTATAATTTGAAAGATGCTAGTGAGAAAAGATTGTTACAATTAAATGAGCTTGAAATGATAAGGAATGAATCATATGAGAGTGCCAAGATTTATAAAGAAAAAATGAAGATGTGGCATGATCGAATGATTCTTACTAAAAATTTTATGTAAGAGCAACAAGTTTTGCTATAGAATGCAAGGTTAAGATTATTTCCAGGCAAACTTAAGTCCAGGTGGATGGGCCCATTTGTTGTGATGAAATTTTATCCTTATAGAGCTGTGGATTTTAAAAATTCTAAGTCTGAGAAAATATTTAAAGTTACTGGACATAGAATGAAACCTTATTTTATAGGGGATCGACATAAACTTAATGATAGAATGATGTTGGGTCAACCAGAATAAACACTGGTTACATCGGGTTGACAACGCAAAGCCAAGCACTTTGTGGGAGGCAACCTATAGTTATCAGAGTGTTTTTATTTTAATTGTTGTTTTGTGTGTGATTAAGAAAATTGGGATAGTATTTTTGAAACTATTATGTGTTAGTAAATATTTTAAGACTTTATTTAGTGACCAAGACATGTTAGAATGAGAATTTGGATGTTAAGTTGACTGGTGCAAAAATGTGCACTGGCGCTTAACAGCCAGATCCAGCGCTTAAGCGCAGCAATTTAAAAACATGTGCGAAATTAATATTCTAGAATGTTTAACTGCTAATTAGTTTGTAAAAATGTGACAAGAGAATTTCTAAACGTGTCTAGGAGTTATTGGAAGGATTTAGACCTATAAATAGAAGGGTTTTGTGAAGGAATTTCACCCGTGATCATTTCTAGCCTAAAAGTCTATGAGAAAGTGAGATTTAGAGAAAATGTCTTTATGAGAGATGAATTTGAAGAAGAAGGAAGACACCATAAGGAAGAGGTTCATTAGTCAAAGTGCAAAAGAGATGTATAATGGTTTCTTAGCCGTTAGTATTGAAGGGATATTAGAGAAGATCAACAAAGAGAATACTATGACTTTATTGGAGACCAAGGTACTTGAGTTGCATGCACATCTAGAGCTTATTGGATGAAAATTGAAGATGCAATTTAGCCACATAAGTTATATAGAGGAAGCTGATAAGGTGATGTTCATAAAGCAAAAGTGCATTGAAGAAGATAGTATTAGAGCTCGTCACACCGTCCGTTGTATCAACTCTATATTCCTGGAGAGACTAATGAAAGATAGAATTTGTTCCTTCAAATGAAGAATGAAATTAAGTTTAGTGTTAGAATTTGTGTGTTAGAAGTTTTTGTTTTCAAGTGGTTTAGAGTTTAAGTCTTTTTTTTAGTATTTATGACTTCTTATATGTGTTTAATTGTAAAATGATTGTTATGTATTTGTGTTTAGGAAAATTTTGTCATCCAAGACTATTTGGAGTGAGAATTAAGTGTTTAAAGCTATTTGTACTTATTTGTGAATTAATATAAGTTTGTTTGTGTGAAAATTTGTGTTATTTTTAGCCTCAAATTGAAATAGTTATTATGGAGAATTTTGAGAGAGAGGGGAGTTATAGGAAGTTTAAAATAGTCATTTAAATGTTATGAGGCCATTTAGGGGCGGTTTACTTAGGCAAATAGTGCATTTTACTTTAATTTGAACATTTTGAAAATTGTCCAGTGGCGCCTAAGCGCCACACCTCGCACTTAAGAGCGAGCTAACTCGAGAAGCAGGCGCCCAAGCGCCATTTACCTGTGCTTAAGCGCCGGTTCACAATAATCGGTTCGCGAATGGTTAAAAGTGAAAATTCAGCTTGAAAATCACCATTTTTAATGCCACTGTCACCTTCAACCTCTCGAGTTTGCAATTTTTGAGGGCTAGAGCACATCTAAAGTGAAGATTTCGTTGTGGAATCAAATGAAATTTGCTAGATCCAAGTTCCTTGAGGTAAGAGCTTTACTTCTATGCAAAAAATTTGGATTTTTACTATGTATTTTGAGCACATTTGGAGAAATTAAAAAATTCACTATTTATGGTGAAAAATGAGAAAAAGATCTATGGACATTGCATGGGGAGTGTAGTTTGTACTTTGGAAGTTTAGTTTAGTAATTTAGACATGATTTTTGAAGTTATTTTTAAAACTTTTAAAATTTGTAGAATGACACCAAGAATGAAGAGGAGCAAAGGAAAGAGCCCTTTTGATTCAAGTAAATTTGTTAGTTTGAAGGCTCGAAATCAGTACGGTGATGCGTTGCAATCACGGAAACTGATTCAAGAGCAGTGTTTTAGGAATCTAGATGGAGACGTAGAGGATATGATTGTTTGCCGATAGTGGGAACGATTCTATTTTTTCTTTGCTGTGATAGTTGTTTATATTGTTAGAAAGTTCTATGCAAACCTCCACTAGACTGAAGACAATAAATTCATGGTTCGAGGAAAGTTGGTACCTTTTTAACCGGAGGTAATCAACTTGTTTTATCTTCTGCCACCTAATACGTTATGTTTTTATGCAAATTATAGTCTGAATGAAGCGGATTTAGGCGAGATTATTTCTTACTTAACTGTTGGAAGAGGACTTTGGAAGATCACTAATGAGAGGAGAGTCAACTTCCCAACTTCAAAGTTATGTGCACTTTCAAAGGCCTGACACTATTTTATTTCTGCTCGTCTTCTACCAACAAATCATTTTAGTGAAGTGACCAGAGAGAAAGTGGCGTTAAATTAGTGTATCCAGGAAGGAAATCTCATCAAAATAGGAGCTTTAATTTATCAGACTATCATCAGTTCTTCCATTGCTGTTACTACTGCAGGTTTGAGATTTGCTTCCTTGATTATTTATTTGTGTGAGCAGACTGGAGTTAAATATGATAGCTGAGAGGAAGTGTTGTTACCTCTAAAGCCCATCACTAAGGTGAATGTGAAGACTTATTCTGAGCATTCTATTTTTGGCTGGAGAGGAGTATTTTTTAAGAGTTATGGAATGGAGACGTTTGCTGCTTCTACATATAAACCATCTACCTCACGTGCTTCTACACCTAGAGGTGAGTCAACTTATACTCAAGATCAATTATTATAGTGGATGATTGATCATATTAATTTTACCGTTGATTAAGTTCAGAATTTAGAGCGTTTTGCAGAGCATACTGATAGGTATAGTAGGAGAAAGAGTGATTATGAAGAGAAATTCCACTCATCTTTGAAGAACCTAATTAGGGGTGACCCAGGAGTGCAATTACTCCATATCCTGATTATGAGCCTACAAAAAAATGGTATATATGTGATTCAAAAGATGAGTAGAATTGAGAGATTTTTATGTTTGTAATATGTGTTAGACTATGTGCTTTAGACTTGAGATTTGTGATGTGTTGTTTATTTTTATGCTGTGGACTATGTGGTGTGGTACTGCTACATTTGCATCTTTGTGATGATATGTATTATGTATTGTATTTTGAACTTTTGTATTTTATTGTTATTGTGATGTTTGTGTTAGTTAGTAGTTTGTTTTAAATTCTAGGGTAGTAACTTTGTGAGGTTTTGTGATTTAGTTAGTTTAGAACTTAACTTAATCTGGTCTTTTGTAAAGTTGAAAACCTTTCTAACTTAGGTCTTAAATTTGAAACTTAGGAAACTGCTACCCTCTCTTGAAAAGATGAAAATCTTGCTAACTTAGGTCTTAAATATTAAATTTAAAAAATTGCTACCCTGTATTTTTCTTTTATCATGTTTGTGAGTTTGTTTTTATGATTGAGATTGTGAAGTCAAGTTAGTGTGTTGGTTTGCTTTTATGCTTATACCCACTGTTTAGAAGTATATTGAATCTCTACATGTTGAATTGAAATGAAAATATTAGAAAATTTATCAAAACTAATTTTAATCTTGTTTTTAGTTTTATACTTGTATCATTAGGGGATAAAAATTCTTGTTAGCAGTTATTTTAATTTTCATTCTTGCTTATATATATTTGATGCTAAACTATTTAATCTATTTAAAATTTAAGTTTTAGGGGATGAAATATATTTTCAAAACTTTAATTTTATATGTTCTCAAATGAACTACAAGTGAACTTGATTTGAAAAAAAAATTGATCATGTATATGAAGTTATATTCGGGAAGTAAAATTTGATTTTAGAAATGAGTAAGAGAATTTAGTTGAAATTTTGAGTAATGATGAAAAACTTTAAGTTAAAAGTTTTTAATGTAGAAAATGATTAATATAGGTAACTATCTTTAGTAAGAAATATTGCATTTTTGAAAATTTTAGAAATTTAGACTTTTATTTTTAATGCTTAAATTTCTTTTATTAAAAATAATTTTCAAAGCTATTATTATATTTATAAGTAAAAGTTTTGTATCAAGTCTTTGCTTTAGGAAACGAAAAGTAGAATTTAAAATTATTAAAGACCTATCCAGATATAGTAATCCTTACCTAAAAAAAGAAAAAGAAAAGAAAAAGAAAAAGGAAAGAAAAAGAAAAAGAAAAAAAGAAAGAAAGAGAAGAAGAACAAAAAGTGAGGGAGGAGAAGCTTGAGGATTAGTGCCTAATCAAAAATTGGTTATACATTTGATCTTTTTAAANAGTCTCATTCACTGAATATTTTTTCTAAATTGGACTACTATATTTCTAAATCTAAATTTTAGTAACTCTTAAGAGAATATTTTTTTCTAAATTGGACTACTATATTTCTAAATCTAAATTTTAGTAACTCCTAAAGAAACCTCATATACATATCATACATATGTAGTTTTTAAAGATTGAAGTGTCACTTGAGTATATATATCATACATATGTAGTTTTTAAAGATTGAAGTGTCACTTGAGAACAAGTAACATAGAGATTTTGATACGCCTAAAATATATAGTGTTTTTAGACACTTTTTATAACCTATTTTTGAGATTTTGCGCTTTAATGGAATGTATTTTTGTGTTTTTCTTTCAGGTACAAAAAAGGTGAAAAATGCTCAAAGGAGTGGAAAAGGATCAAATTTGGAGCAAATAGATGAAAAATGTGCAAAAGTGGCGCCAGATCCGATGCTTAAGCGCCGGTTAAATAGAAAAGGTCACGCCTAAGCGCCAGAAGTTCCACGCTTAGGCGCCAATGGCACTTATTGGATGAGTAAATTTGGTTTTTACAAATTTTAAAGAAGTTTTTGAGGAACCTATTGGCTTAATAGTTGGTTACAACCACCATGGACAAAAATTATTGTGAAAGGATGCATCTCTTGGGGAAATACATCGAATCAAGACACATTTTGAAGAGATACCAAGACACCTTTTGGAGAATTATAAAAGAAGGAAGATTGAGACTTTGAAAGGGGTCCTGAAAGTACTAGGAAAATTTTGAAAGTTCTAACATTAGGGTGTTAGTTGGAGAGATTTTCAGGCACCACATATTTATTCTTTTTATTTTAGTTTTATATTGAGAGTGCTGTAAAAGATAAGAGATTCAAAGGAACTTCAAGAGTTTGGTAGAAGACTTGAGATAAGTTTTTTATCTTTTGTTTTAGACTACTTTTGGTTTTAATTGAGACTTGTTGTTGGTTTGACATTTTTTATCTTTTTGTTTTAGACTACTTTTGGTTTTAATCGAGACTTGTTGTTGGTTTGACAAGATTTCTTCTTTTAAACTAAAGTGTGTTTCTTTTTCATGGATTATGAGTAGTTTTCTTTATCTTTCTCCTTAAAATGATAAGTAATTAAAGTGTTAGGATTTTGAGTATTTTTCTTTATCTTTCATCTTAAAATGATAAGTAATTAAGTAATGGATAAAATGAGTAGTTTTCTTTATCTTTCTTCTTAAAATGATAAGTAATTAAGTTTTGGATGGAATTTGTGAGACTTCTTATTGGTTTGACAATGATTTCTACTTTTAAACTAAAGTGTGGTTTTGTTTTCTCCATGGATTTTAAGTAGTTTTCTTTATCTTTCTTCTTAACATGATAAGTAATTAAGTGTTGGATGAAAGTTGTGGAGAGTAATGATCTTTAATGTTGGAAGAAGTTGTGATGATTTAAATCCATGTACTTCATTTACTTCTTGATTTGGCCAATCCATATGTTAAAATTTGTTGTGAGAACATGTAAGAACCGGGCTGGTATTGTCTCAGTCAATAATTGGAAAGAATCACATAAGGTTGTATGAATGAGAATGTAATTCATATGATTGAGTGCAAATAAATAGAGAAATATTCATTGAAGAGTGTAGAGTTTGAGGACTTTAAAGTGACAGGTTAAAGCCCTTAACTTGCTTTATTGTTTTAGGTTCTGATACGAGAAGTTAGCCCCCACTTGGAGGGAATCGAGGGAACTCTAGAGTGAGATCTAGTATCTTCAGAATTATTCAAACTTTAAATTGCTAATGTTCTTTATAACATCTCTAGTAAGGGTAAAGAATATTATTGCTTCTATTTGACACAACACAATATGCATACTTCCACAATAAAATTCATATATTTATTATTGATTCATGATAAGGAGAAAGATATTTTCATATTTAGTGTTTTTCTTCTACGAAAACTTAAGTTATCTTTTAAGTTTGTTATGTTTTTGTCAAAATATTAAAATTACCAAAAATATTTAAACTTTTTTTACTGTGAAAACATCTTTAGTTTAAATAATTATTTTTTTAAAAATTAAAAGTTTCCCAAAAGTGCATATTGCTTCTCTTCCCTGTGGGTTCGATGTTTAGTTCTTAATCAAAAAGTCTTATATTATTTGATAACAATACGTACACTTGCATAGTATCCCAATATATATAAATTAAAAGTTAAATTCTTATTTTTCTTCAAGATCAACTTTTTGGTTTTGTTGTCAAATAAGAAAATATAAGTGAAAAATATAATCATAATTATTATTATACTGTTGCATATAAGCATTTTTGGGATCAGCCAGCTTTGCCACAATTTCAGCAGGTTGCTTGTTGACCAGGCCTTATAACGATACGAACCCAAGTTCTCACTAGAATATTTCATGTATACCTCTTTAGCCAAAAATCAAATCATGAATATCATCATATTTCAGCTTAGATTTAGCTGCAAAATTACTAACAACCATTCTCATGGTTTCTAGGTTATTTGACAAAAAAGCCAACAATATCCGTGCACGTATCTCATTATCAAATTCAATTTCAATAGAAGATAATTGAATTGTTATAATATTAAAATCATTGAGATATTGTGCAACAAAAGTACCATCTTCCATCTTTAAGCTGAATAACTTTTTCATCAAATATGTCTTATTATTCGCTGACGGCTTTTCATACATACCTAACAGAGATGTCATGATATCTTTAATTATCAATTCCTTACGATGTTATGTGCAACAGATCTCGGCATATTTAATCGAACAACCCCAAAAACTTGTCGATCTAATAGATTATGTTTACCCTCATCCATATTTTTTTGGTCTCTTTCCCAATAACAGAAGATGAAGTTTATTTTTTATAGAAATAGTCTTCTATCTGCATCCTCCATTAACCAATATTTGTGTCATCAAACTTCTCGATCCTCGATACCTTCAAGTTATCTCTAGCCATCAGTTTCCCTCAGATTCGAACCAAGGCTCTGATACCAATTCTCGTGAAAAATGATTGATGATAAAACAAAAATTGATGAGGAAATTACACAGATACACAGATGTATGTGGTTCGACAACTTTCCTACGTCCACATAACTGTAAAAAATTTTATTTCTTAAAGGATTACAAAGTAAAAAGCTTCGATTAGAAGAACTTGTATCAAAACTGTAATACTGAATTGATGCTTCCTTTAGCCCTCTTCTTCCTCTTCGTCGATCTCTGTAGCCAAAGCCCTCGGTCCCGCTCTATCTGATCACACCCAAGAAGCCTTCATCACTCCTTTTCACGGGAACTTACACAATTTTCACACACTGCCAGATTCAAACCTCAACGCCTCTTGTTGAAACTTTATCCTTCCTCTCCTTCTCCTTATTCCCTTGTTTCGCCACCTATAACCCTACAGCTGACTCAACTTTACCATGTAGGTTTGGTGAGAAGAGGCGATTTAATAGCCACAAAATCAACGAGGTGGGATCCAAATTTGGGGAGGCACAACATGAAAGGAAGGAAGGAGATCAAAACAATAAAAAATTCTAATAATTACCATAAGTGTCGAGATTTCCATTCAAAGAAGTGAACTGGGCTCTACAATACTCAACAAATATTCCACTTGGAGACTGGCACACTGGTTGCATTGTCTTCTTCCTCAAACGTGATATCCTCCACCTTTGCAACTCATTGCCCTGTATTCATGCTAGAAGACAACTTGAAGTTGCGCACAACTTCAATTTCTCAAGTGTAACAACATTGGTCAACATATCAACAGGTTTCTTGGTTCTACAAATTTTCTCAAGTAACAATTGTCTGTCATCTAACAATGACCGTTTGAAGTGATACCTGATCTGAATTTGCTTGGTCCTGGATTGAAATGCTGGATTCTTGACAAAGAATATGATTCTCTGACTATCACTGTAGAGAGTGCCCTTTTGATTCTTCTTGCCCAATTCTTCCAAAAAGCCTTATAACCATATCATTTTCTTTGCAGCCTCTAACATTACTATATATCAGCTTCTCTAGTAGACAAAGAAATTGTTTTATACAGTTTAGAGCCCCATGATACTGCAGTGCCACCAAAGGTAAAACATAACCCAAAGTACTCCTTCTACTATCAATGTCTCCAGCTAGATCAACATCAATGTAGCCCAGTACCTCTAAACTCTTTTCTGAGAAACACAAGCAGGTTTTTGAGGAGCCCTTTGAGTACCTCAAAATCCACTTCACAGCTTCTCAATGTTTCTTTCCTGGGTTACTCATGCATCTACTCACAATTCCCACCACATGGGCAATAACCGGTCTTGTGCAAACCATTGCATACCTAAGTGAGCCATTAGCTGAGGTGTATGAGGCCTTACTCATACAGTCTTGTCCCTCTTCTGACTTAGGTGACTAATTCTTGCTTAGTCTGAAGTGAATGACCAAAGGTGTGTCAACTGGTTTGGTCTTGTCCATATTGAACTCGTTTATCACCTTCTTCGCATACTCTGTCTGTAAGAGTCTTAACGTGCCTATGACTCTATCTCTGACAATCTTCATGCCAAGGATTTACTTTGCAGCTCTCAAATCCTTCATTACAAAGTGCTATAACATCTGGTTCTTCAGATTATTGATCTCATCAATGTTGGCCCATATAATAAGAATGTCATCCACATACAATAGTAGAATAATATAAGAATTATCAAAATGCCTGACATAACAACAATGATATACCTAATATCTGATGTACCCTGCATTGTGCATGAAATTATCAAATTTCTTGTATCACTGTATAAGAGCTTGTTTCAAGTCATATAAGCTCTTCTTTAGTTTGCAAACTAAATGTTTCTTTCACTTTACTATAAACCTCTCAGGCTGGTGCATGTAGATGTCTTCTTCAAGGTCTCCATGATGAAAGGTTGTCTTCACATTTAACTGCTCAAGAAATATATCTTTGGTAGCCACCATAGAGAGTACCATCCTGATGGTTGTGAGCTTCACCACAGGAGAAAACACCTCAGAGTAATCAATGCCCTGCTTCTACTAAAAGCCTTTTACAACAAGTCAAGCCTTATATCTCTTGTTGTTATCATGCTCAGTTTTCACCCAGTAAACTCACTTGTTGTGTAATGATTCCTTTCTTGATGGAAGTTCTGCCAACTCCTGAGTCTAATTTCTTAGTAGTGAATCCATCTCTTCTTTCATGGCTAGCTCCCACTTGTTAAACATTTCATCTTATAGGGTTTCTTCTAAACTCTGTGGTTCTCCACCATGTATCAATAAAATGTAGTTCATGGTTGGTGAGAAACCCTGAGGAGAATGTCTAGCCCCAATTGACTTGCAAATTGTAGTTGTTGGAGTGGACGACTCTAAAACTAACCGTAGAATAATAGGAATGGGAGCACTGGAACCACTCTCCTTGTCACTCACATCTTTAAATTGCATTGTGACCTCTGGTAGGTCATAAAACCTTACAAACTCGAATTCCTGAGGATTCACTTCAAAAACTGTAATAGACTTATCTTTATACACAATCTTCTCATTAAAAATCACATTCCTGCTTCTTATGATCTTCCGATCTTAATCATCCCAGTAACTATAACCAGATACCTCATTTTCATAGCCAATGAAATAACATTTTTTTTGAATTAGCCTCAAGTTTGCTACAAACATCGGGATTAATAAGAATATAAGAGAGACATCCAAAAGTTTTAAGGTGAGAAAATTTGACTTCTTTCCCGCTCTAGACCTCCTTAGGCAATTCACAATCTGATGGAATAGATGAACCCCTGTTAATCAAGCAAAATTGCAGTGCTGACCGCATCTACCCAAGAAGTTGGCGGTATGCCAACGTGTAAGCTCATGCTTCTAGCATGCTCATTTATGGTTCTGTTCATATGTTCTCCAACTCCATTTTTCCTGAGGTGTCCCAGGAATAGTCTTCTCCATGCTGATACCCTGAGATACACAGTACTCCTTGAACACACCATCAATTTACTCACTACCATTATCAGACCTCAAACATTTTAGTTTTAAGTCTGTCTATGTCTCAACCATGGACTTCCATGTTTTGAACACATCAAATACATCATATTTCTGCTTCAAAAAATAAACTCGTATCTTTTTTATATGGTCATCAATGAATGTGACATAATAACAAGAACCTCTAAGTGATGCCACTAGAGAAGGTCCTAACACAACTATGTGTACAAGATCCAATTTTCTTGTCTTTGGTGTTCTGTCACTTTTCAAGAAATTGAACTTCTTTTATTTCCCATAATGCAACTTTCACACATGTTGAGATCAACTGTCTTCAGTTCTAGTAACTTGCCTCTGGACCGAAGTTCTTTCATACCTCTCTGACTCATGTGGCTAAGCCTATAATGTGACAAATATGTTGTGCTCTCTGCAACGGTAGTATCAACACAGTTAATTAAACCAGCAAACATATATATTGCACTAATTTTTTTACCCTGAGTTAGTACCAATTCCCCTTTTGTGACCTTCAAGGTGCTATCTGAGAATACTACTTAATGATATCACTCATCGAGCTGCCCAACAAAGATGAGGTTTTTATTTAACTTAGGAATGTGTCTGACCATTTGCAAAGTCCATTTATTCTTGTTGTGGATTGCGATGTCAATGTCTCCCATCCCCACCACGTTCAAAGTTTCTCCATTAACCAGATACACCTTCCTAAAGTCACTTGCAACATAATTCCGCATTAACTCCCGGTGGGAAGATGTATGAAAAGAAGCACCTGAATCCAGTATCCAATCATCAATAGAATTGTGAACTACAAGAAATAGTGCATCATGTACTTCTTCAGTTACAACATTAGCACTAACGTTCTCTGTCTTCTTGGGATTTTTGCAATTCTTCTTTATGTGGCCAGCTTTGCCACAATTCCAGCAGGTTGCTTGCCGACCATGCCTTAACTTGCTCATGCCCCTATGCTTTAATTTTGATATTCCTCTGATTTAGTTCCTATTATGTGAACTCCTTCTAGAATCAACATTAAGTGTTGAACTTGAACCCAAGTTCTCGTCAAAATCTTTACTGCGCACCTCTTCAGCCAAAATTAAATCATGAATATCATCATATTTTAGCTTAGATTTACTTGCAGAATTACTAACAGCCGTCATCACGGCTTCCCAGCTATTTGATAATAAAACCAACAATATTAGCGCATGTATCTCATCATCAAATTTAATTTCAATAGGCAATAATTAATTTATGATAATATTAAAATTATTCAGATGTTGTGCAACAGACGTACCATCTGCCATATTTAAGTTGAATAACTTTTTCATCAAGTGTACATTGTTATTCGTTGACGTCTTTTCATACATACCTGAAAGAGTTGTCATGAGATCTGTAATTGTCCTTTCCTTGATGACGTTGTGTGCAATGGATCTCGATAGAGTTAATCGAAAAACCCCCAGAACTTGTCGATCTAACACAATCGATTCAACCTCATCCATCTTTTTTGATTTCTTTCAAAATAATGGAAGATGAATTTTCTTACCATAGAGATAGTCTTCTATCAACATCCTACAGTAACCAAAATCCATGTCATCAAACTTCTCCATCACCGATACCTTCACTTTAGTTCTAGCCATTGTTTTCCCTCAAATCATAAACCACGACTCTGATACCAATTGTTGTAAAAACGATTAACGATAAAGTGAAAAATGATGAGAAAATCACATAGAGACATAGATTTACATGGTTCGGCAAATTGCCTACATCTACGAAGCTGTAGAGAATTTTATTGCTCAAATGATTACACAGTACAAAGCTTGGATTGCAAGAACACGTATCAAAACCGTAATACCCAATTGAAGCTTCCTCTAGCCCTATTAGGGCCCGTTTGGGGCTGCTTATTTGGTGCGGTGGCGTTTTGAAAACGCAACTTGTCTTTTTAGGTAAACTGCATTTTGGCAGCTTATGCGTTTTCAAAACGCTGAGAAAAGTGTTTTCACACCGCACCTATCTAGGTGTAGTGTCGGCACTATTTTTGGTGTGGGGTTTGCCCGTAAGAAGCTGTCGGTCATCAGAATTAAAATCCCGTTGCCTCTTCGGAAGGACATAAAAAAATTTTAGTTTTGAAAAAGATGAAGTCAAACTGACCCCATAATTTTCATAGTTTAAATATAAAAGTTTTAGTTTTGAAAAAGATGAAGTCAAACTGACCCCATAATTTTCATAGTTTAGATGAAAGACGCTTTACCTCAAATCATGTATATATCCCTAAGGATGAACACAAGATTTGAGAGTGAGGCTCGATCAAATAAACTAAAGAAAGTTATGACATACGTTTGGTCTGCGAAACCAATGTATTGGCCGACAAGTTCCCCTATTTAATATAAGGAATTAAATAGGGTTTGTATTATGCTGGGTTCGGGAAAAGCTTCCTATAAGGGCAAACCCCTATAGTTAATTACATCTTAGGTAACAGAAGTTACTTAAGAATACTCTCAATAAAATAAAGAAAAATTATCTTCAAGGATTTCAAATGGTAAGGATATTTCAAAGATATTGGATGGAGAAATATAAAAGGGATTGGTTCAAAAAACATTTTGTTTTGAAGTCCAAAGGAGGAGATACTAGAGGATGTCATAGATTCGAAGGAAAACTTTAGTGACTTCCCAAGCTATCCTATTATTTGGATTCAATTTAGGATAAATTATTTAAATATTTCATCCTGTAATTATTATTAGGAGTTACATTTATGTGAAACAATCAACACAAATAACCTAAAAATGTGAGTATTTAAGTCATGACAAATGACTACCTCGAAATCCTAAGGCAAGTTAGGACTTATATTATACAATATGGCTGTACAAAGGCCTCAAAATATGTTGGAGGATTTATGTTGCACTAGACAAACAACCTCGATATCCTATGGCTTTGTTGTTCTAAAGCTAAGGAAGGAATGTAGATCTTCTTGCTGTTGAAGATGGCCGGGCTGCCCACCATGTAAGCTTCAAGCTCCTCGTTGTAGCAGAGTTCAGGTTTTCTAGGTCATTTGGTTATAATGTCAAATCAGGTGACCCTATGGTTAAAGTTCTTTAAATNATATAATATTATTAAGTAAGACATATTAAGTTTAATAGATCCTTAAGGTATTCACGAGGTTAAAGGTAGGGAGCAGGTCCATGCAACCTTCTTTATATCTGGTAAAAGACCTTTGGTCCATTTAAACTTTATTATGTTACTTAATTATTCATCCTGAATATCCTGATGCTCAGTGAACATTGATGTTTTGATTATTCCCAAGAATAAGGTAAATGTCATTTGTCTTTTAATTTGAAGATTATGTTGGTGAAGACCCTGAAGGGGAAGGGGCAAATTAGTGTATTTAGGGACACTTAACCAAATTTTTGGTCCTAATTGGACTTGTGATGTTTTAAAAGAGTTTGATTATGTTGATTTTTCTAATCCTCTTTTAACAAGTGAATTTCAACTTAAGTTCACTACTAAGTCCTCAAGACCTAAGTGAATGTATTAAGTGTGTGTGATCGGATTAAATTTTACCACTTGAGCCCTTAAGTCCTCAATGTATTAAGTGTGTGTATTGATTTTGAAAACATTTAAAACTTTAAATGATCATTATCAAGCTTTTAGACTTAAGTGAATGTATTAAATGTGTGTATTGATTTTGAAAGGATTTAAAACTTTAAGTGATCATTATGAAGATCATTTTTTAATTATCAAATGAGGGTGTGAAATCATGGATTTCCAAAGTTATACCCCTAAATTCAAAAGTCATTTTATGCTAATGAAGTTTCCAAAATTTTGGTAATTACGGGAATTATTCTTTTATCTTATAATTTGGCAAAGTGAAGTGGGTTTCTACCAATTAGGCCCATTTTGATTGCAAATCATCAAATGAGTCAATTAATATCAGGAATTACCCATTTCCCATTTTGATTAAGTCTAAATGTTCATTAAGGCCAAAATGTCCAAAATTACAATTTTGCCCCTAAGGGTCCAAACTTTCATAATTTGTCGAATTTAAGTCAAATGACCTTGAAATTTTTATGTAACCTTACTGATAGGTACATTAAAACATCAAAGAAGAAAATGTGAATTTTCACAATTTAATTTAATTCACATAATTATTTTCATGCAAAAATGTGCATTTTCAAGGAAAATTCCAAAAGATGATTAAGATAACTCTTTAATCACTTGAAAGTTTTATGTGAGCTAGCCCTAGACTAGAAAGTCATTTGGCCAAAATTTTATAATTTTTTGAAGTTTTTTGTGATTTATTAGAATTAATTGAAGTTTTTGGGGCTTTAATAAAAATAAAATATTTTATATGTTGAAAAATATGTTTTATATTTTTGGAAAATCTCTCTAAGATCAGAGAATCCAGAGAAATTTATTTTATATTTTTCTG
>JXCR01148783.1:339732-354970 GCA_002079205.1 Phalaenopsis hybrid cultivar
AAACTTATCTCTAATTTCTCCCCAAGAAAACTCCTCCAAGTTCTTTGGAATCTCTTCCTTTCTTTACAGCATACAAAATTCTTCTTCGAAGTGACAAGGAGGAAGAAATCTCTCACTTTCCCTCCACTCTTACAATCTCTTGAAGAATTCCTTACAATTTAGACTCTCTACACTTTTTTTACACATCAATTTGGAGTCTCTCCTCCTCTATTTTTGGCCAAAGTCTTCTCTTTAAAGATGTGGATGAGATTTCCCAAGAGTTGCTTAAGCACTCCTCCAAAATTCATCCTTATCCAATGCCTAATTGGACATAACTGTCGATCTCACCGTTGGCGGCCTTCGAGGGCACCGTCGGTAGGCCTTCTAAGTGAATTAATTCTGGACTCTCGGGAAAATCTCGCCATCGGCGCCCTAGTTCAAATCTTCACATTTTGGTCCTTTTCGCTCCAAATTCGCTCCTTTTTGCACGTTTTTGCTCCAATGACCCTAATTCATCATTCTTGCAACAAAACATCAAAAATAACTTTCTTTAATGTGCAATATCATCAAAAACAATATAAAATATGTATGAAAATCTCAACATATTTTCCTTTGGTCAAAATCCCCCAAACATAACTATTACTCGTCCTCAAGTAATTTTGGTACTATATAAAAGTTATGATCTATTGTAGTAAATTTTTAATTCAGAAATACTACAAATTTGATTAAGATAATTATCATAGTGAGATTTTCAGAAAAAATTCAAGTAATTAAATTAACTATGTAGCTACAAGATTATCTAGTCATCAAGTTTAAGAGTTCTAGTCTTCTATTCATTTCAAGAATGACTATATGTTGCAATATTAAGTCACTTAGAATATTCAAATGATAGGAACTTCATGAGAACTCTACTAGTAAAAGATCTAATCCATAAATATAAGTTCAGGAATGTATTTAGGTTTTCCCTTTAGATAGGTCCAGTNCCTTTACCTTATAAATGTTTCATAGCTTTTACATCATTGAGCCCCAATATTTTCTTCTAAAATGAATTTCCAGATTCTTAATACTTCAAAACATAGTTTTCTTTACTTTAAATAGTTAATTATAGTCTTATTCTCTTATACTAAAATATCTTAAGTTACAAAATTAATTTTCATTACAAAAATATTCCTTTAAATCTACCATAATATTTAAATAGCTACAAAATATAGTTACCTGAATTAAATTCACTACATAAAATCAAATTAATAATTTTTTAAAATATTTAAATAGAGGAAATCTAATAGTTAATCTTTTTCTTCCCTCCCCCAAACTTAAATTTTTCTATATGAAATGATACAGGTGGAAATAAAAACTCTAAATATAAATCATACCTCAGTATATTAGACATTTTCATCATTCTAAAGTTTTTGCAGTCCTTCTCAACATTTCTACTTTACCTGGTCTGTAATATTAGAGCTTTCTACACATATAAATCAATAGAGAAATTGCTGGGTAATGAAATTTTGAAATAAGTATAAAACTAAAACATTAAACAAACACAATAATTCACTAACACAACCACAATACTAAACAAAAGAATTACAATTAAAATGCGAAATAAAAATCACATTACATTACAAAATACTACTCAACATCTATTATACTACACATACAAATTTAACTACAACACTAACTTTTTAACAAAAATTAAAAATTATCCAAGTGCAACATAACAATAAAAATGAAAGTCCAAATACAAAAATGTCCATTTCTATTACAAAAGATCATAAAAATAAAAGTACAAGTACATGTACATCAATTCTATCAAATATCAAAATCCCAAACTATATCTTCATCTCCTTGATCAGCAGGTGGATTGGGTTATTATTGAGTATATCGGGGGCACTCAGGGAAAGTAACATCAGGCTCACCTCTGTAGTGTCGGGCTGAGCTTCGTAATAAGCTACCTTAAAATTTGAATGCTTGTGAAGGTACTGACTATCATAATCATGTCAACGTTTTAAACCTCCAATCCTTTCATTTATCAATTCTATGCTCTTCTGCTGCAAGGTTAACTCATTAATCAAATCAGTCAGAGCAGAGGAACTAAGGTCATAACTTGTAGAGGGGACATCTCTACTAGTAGAAGGTTCTTGATTCTTACTTCCAGTTCTCCATTTCTCATGGGATTCATAATTTTTCAAATTGGCTTTGCTAATGGGTTTCATAGAGTAAACCCATTTCCTTCAGCTTCCACTCCAGAAAGTTGGCAAAGTGCATATATAAGGCTAGGATGTCTTAGACCTTCACTTATTTCACTTCTTGCCGTAGTCAATATGTTCTTAGAAATAATTCTCCACACATTTATAGTTCTATTATTTTGAATACAGAAATTTAGAATAACTCTTTCTCTAGTTACCTCACTATGGTGATAAGTCGGTAACAGAGCAGAGGAAATGAAATAGTGCACGCCTTAGAGGCGGCATTCAACATGGAAGAAGAAAAATTTACCCGTTCTCGTTGCTTTATCTTCCATGTTCCTTTCCCATTAGTGAGAAAGTTGATCACATCATTCAGGGGGCCTTCCATAGTACTGAAGGATTCATATTGGCAGCTATAAGAGTCTGGGACTTCGTAAAAGGTGTTAATGCCGACGACAGTAAATTCAATAGGAAATCCTCGCACTTAAACAATTCTGTCTTCAGAATAGAATACGTTGGCATAGAATTCCTTCACAATATTTGCAACGGCTTTATTACTGGTGTAAAGGAAGTTTTCCCACCTCCACTTAGCAATAACTCGTTCAATTTCTCCTCCCAGACTTTCAAAAACTCGATCTTGTATACACTTCTTTCCTTCAAATACTGAAGTAAATCTTGATCGCATTAACGAAGCGAGACTCGTCGAACTAAATTCGTCTCTTTTGACAGGGAGCCATTTCAATCTATCACAAGTATAGAAAAATTCTAAAATATACTTCAAACATTCAAATAATGGCTTCCAAAAGTAATTCTAAGAGTTCAACACTAAGATCCATGAATTTCTTCCCAATATTTTCTTCACATTCTCAAATTTTTTGGATCTCCTCAATGTGGAAGAAATTCATGGTGAAAATCAAATATTTTTAGTTTGGAGTGATGCTCTTACCTAGAGATGATCAAATCCAGTGTCAAAAAGCCTTGAAATCGCCCTAAATCCAAGATCTCTCAAGCTTTAGGTTGAAACTCGCATTTTTCATAGGAAGGGGATGATGAATAGTGGCAGTTGACTGGTCAAAATCACGGTTAAAGATGTTTTTTCGTGAGCTCGCCATCGGCGGGGTGCTCGGCACCATCGGCGCACTCTATTGAAAATTAAACATAAGTATCAGAAAAATCCGCCGTCGGCGGCGTTGAGGGCACCGTCGGCGGGCTCTGTTAATTTGGTTCAATTTCTAGATTTTTGCAATTTCGATCAATTTCAAGCCTAAACAACATCCGTTCAATCATTATAAACATAATTTAAGTGATTAAATGGTGTACTTATCACAAATAAACTTTCACAACACAAAATATCACATTTATATATAAATTCCAAAGGGTACAATATACGTTACATAACACACCTAAGTTTAGTATTTTCTCAACCTCAATACATTAATTCAACGTCGCAATCCAAGCCACAACACTCAAAATGCTGAAAACAAAACATCCTATGCTTAGTCTCAACTATACAGAGATCTAAAAGCATAATTCTAAAGCAAAGCAAATGTAAAGTTCAAATCAAATTACATACATAGACAGACAGGTATCAATATAAATCTACTATTCATCAGATTCAGTACTCGATTCTCCTCTGTGATCACCCATTGATTTCACATGAACGAAGAAGTTGTAGAAGGGTTGGTATGTAAATTCTTCAGTAGAATCTTCTTCTATCAATTTCATCCTCCTCATCAGTCGAATCAAACTATCTTCTAAATGTCCAGAGTGCTCAAAATGTTCTTTCATCCTCTAGTCTAGATGATTAAAGAAATCGAAGATATTATTAATTACATTCATGACATTTTGTACCTCCTTCTCCAATTTCTTAATTCTGCGCAGGATCACCAGAATCTTGTCAGGAACTAAGGGTTGAACTGGAAGTGAATTCTGAGAAGCTTGATCTACTTTAATAGTCATGTCATTTTCATCTTCAAAAGCTGGGAATCTCTCAGTTGGGTCCAAAGGCTTCCAAGGAAGAAGTACCTTTTCCCAATTTTCGTAGGATACTTGGAACTAACTACAAAGTGAGAAATTTGTGGAAGGGTGTCTAAGCCCAAAAGTTGATCCATGAACAATCAGGCCCAAAACCGACTTCACAATTATTGATCCAATATCGATCACAATTCCCTTTGGATGCAGTAATTCAAAATGGCACTTTCTTTAGAAACTTTACCGATCTTCATTGGCAGTCCCCTTTGGATGTAGTAATTCAGAATAGCACTTTCTTTAGAAACTTTATCGATTTTCATTGTTGGTAACAATTTCACAGAAATGAATAAGTGCCAGTGTTTTGAAACGGGATTTAGGAGTGTCGCAGAAAAACTAACATGCCTGTTTTCTCTCATTTTCCAGTCTTCAGTTTCGTCCGTTAAATATTGATAAATCTCATTCATCTGGTTTCTTGTTTGGACAAAGTTGGAATAGTGGCAGACATGAACATTCTTGATCATGTATAATTTATTGATTCGTGTAGGAGTGAAAGTGATCCATCTACCTCGCACATAAATAACTCCCTGGTTGATTCCATGCAAATTTGCATAAAATTCCTTCACCACAAGAACAACCACGGCAGCGGTAGTATAACACAACACTTCTCATCTTCGCCGCACTATCATCTCTTTAATTTATGTCGAGGGATTATTCAATCCACAATTTACAAATCCTCGTTCCTTGATCAATCTTTTCTTCATCAGTACCTTGTTGAAGATTCGCTGCGCTTCCGCACTAATAAACTTTCGTCGATTGAGCACTCGCATTCTGGGATTATCAGGGGAATTGGACGCCATAGGCATGAAATTAGTGGAATTTCACTTCGTTTTTGGGGGAAATATGAACTTAGGAATCAAATTTGGGAGTTTAAAAGAGTAACTCCTGCCCAAAAATCACCAAAAACTGCCATTCAAACTATATAAACTACCATCTCGCTGGTCTCGCCGTTGGCAGGGTCGAGGGCACAGTCGGCGAACCTCTATATTTATTTTTCCTGGACTCACAGGAAAAACCCACTGTCGGCGGCGTTGATGGCACCGTCGGCAGCATCGATGGAACCGTCAACGCCTAGGGCAAAAATTGCACAGTTTCGCTCTGGTCCGAATGCGTTCCAATTTTTCTATACGGATCCAATTCTTATGATGATTCAAGGGTAAATAAGAGTAGTAGAGCTTAATAATACTATAAACTAACGATAATTTCAAATAAAAAAACTATAATCACAATAAAAGTAAAGATAACTATGGGTTGCCTCCCATAAAGCGCTTGGTTTAATTTCATCAGGTGACCTATTCAGGTGTTAAATCGACTGATCATTAAAACCTCTTTAAAATTTGGTCTATTACCCTCATAATAAGGTTTTAATCTATGTCTAATCATTAAATCTCTTTAAAATTTCATCTTTTACTTTCAAAATACGGTTTTAATCTGTGTCCATTTACTTTAAATCTATTTCCAGTCTTCTGATCTTTAATTTCAACAGCTCTGTAAGTATAAACTTGAGTCACAGTAAAGGGTCCTAACCTATCTTCTGATCTTCAATTTCAATAGCTCCGTAAGTATAAACTTGAGTCACAGTAAAGGGTCCCAAGAGACTTCAATTTAGGCAATAACTTCAGTCTAGTATTGCAAAGCAAAACTTCCTGTCCTGGTTCAAAGTTTTTCTGGTTAATCTTTCGATCATGCCATAACTTTAGTTTCTTCTTATAAATTTTGTCGTTATCATAAGATTGATTTCTTAATTCTTCCAATTCATTTAATTGTAACAATCTCTTCTTACCAGCATCTTTCAAATTATAATTGAATTCTTTAATCGCCCAATATGCTTTATGCTCCAATTCTACTGGTAAGTGACAAGTCTTTCCAAAAATNAGTGACAAGTCTTTCCAAAAAATCAGTCTGTAAAGAGTCATTCCAATATGAGTTTTATAAGCAGTCCTGTAAGCCCATAATGTTATATCCAGTCTAGTGGACCAATCTATTCTACTACGGTTTACATTCTTTTCAAGTATTTGTTTAATATCTTTATTAGAAACTTCAGTTAACCTACTGGTTCGAGGGTGATAGGCAGTAGAGACTCTATGAATAATATTAAATTTTCCTGTCAATCTCTGAATGTATTTATTCCTAAAATGGAATCCTCTGTCAGTGATAATCATTCTAGGCATTCCGTATCTAGTGAAATTATTTTTCATTAAAAACCTTGAAACACTTTTAGCATCACAATGAGGTAAAGCTTGTGCTTCATCACTTAGAAACGTAGTCTACTACAATTAATATATATAAGTTCCTAAATGAAGGAATAATTGGCCCCATAAAATCTAATCCCCAAACATCAAAGATTTCAACTTCTAACATAAAATTCAGAGGCATGTCTTTTCTTCTAGATATATTGCCTACTCATTGACATCGTTCACAAGTTTTTATGTATCAATAAACATCCCTAAAGATAGTAGGCCAATAAAATCCAGCTTGCAAAATTTTATAAGCAGTTTTATCAATCCCAAAATGTCCTCCAAATTCAGAATCATGACATTTTAAAATTTAATAAGTAGTTTTATCAATCCCAAAATGTCCTCCAAATTCAGAATCATGACATTTCTGAATGATCAGCCTTGTAAAATTTTATAAATAGTTTTATCACTCCCAAAATGTCCTTCAAATTCAGAATCATGACATTTTTGAATGATCAGTTCAGTTTCTTCCATAAAGAATCCCAAAATATCCTCCAAATTTAGAATCATGACATTTCTGAATGATTAGCTCAGTTTCTTCATAAGGTACACAGTCTTCCAAATTCAGAATCATGACATTTCTAAATGATCAGCTCAGTTTCTTCATAAGGTACACATCCTTCAAATTCAAAATCATGACATTTCTGAATGATCAGCTCAGTTTCTTCATAAGGTACACATCTCAAAAATTCAGAATCATGACATTTCTGAATAATTAGTTCAGTTTCTTCATAAGGTACACATCTTCTCATAATAGGATCTTACATTATTTATATAAACAAGGCTCATCCCAAAAATATGCTTTCGCATCATGAATGAATTTCCTTTGTTGTTGCAGTGTCAGCATCGGTGGCAAAATATCACTTATAATATAATTAACAATATCTGCATACCATGGTGTTTTCCACTCATTAATATTATACAGTTGTTCATCAGGGAAACTGTCTGTAATTTCATTGTCGATGTCAGATAATTCATAATTTTCTAATCTTGACAAATGATCAACAATTTGATTATCAATTCCCTTTCTATCGATAACCACAATATCAAATTCTTATATCAAAAGTATCCATCTAATTAACTTTGGTTTGGCATCCTTATTTTGCATCATATATTTAATAGCAGAGTGATCAGTGTGCACAACACATTTAGCTCCAATTAAATAAGATCTAAATTTGTCTAAAGTATACAGTTCCAGTAACTCTTTTTTAGTAACAGTGTAGTTAATTTGAGCATCGTTAAGAGTTTTACTAGCGTCAGTAACTCTTTTTTAGTAATAGTATAGTTAATTTGTGCATCATTAAGAGTTTTACTAGCGTAGTGAACTCTTTTTCAGTGACAGTATAGTTAATTTGAGCATCATTAAGAGTTTTATTAGCGTATTATATAACTTTAAAAATCTTTTCATACCTTTGTCCAAGGACAGCTCCAATAGCACAATCACTAACATCACACATCAGTTCAAATGGTTTCTCCCAGTTAGGTGAAACTATAATAGGGGTTGTGATTCTATTCACTAGCCTCACACATCAATTCAAATGGTTTCTCCCAGTTAGGTGAAACTATAATAGGGGCTGTGATTAATTTCTTCCTTTAATAACTTTAAGGCATTTAAACAGCTTTCAATAAATTCAAATTTCTTGTCCTTTTGTAAAAGTTGGCATAGAGGTTTGATAATTTTTGCAATTCAAATGGTTTTCCCAATTAGGTGAAACTATAATAGGGGTTGTGATTAATTTTTCCTTTATGCATTCAAACAACTTTCAGTAAATTCAAATTTCTTGTCCTTTTCTAAAAGTTGGCATAGAGGTTTTTTCAGTAAATTCAAATTTCTTATCCTTTTCTAAAAGTTGGCATAGAGGTTTGGTAGTTTTTGAAAAATCTTTAATAAAACGCCTGTAAAAACCAACATGTCTAAGAAAACTCCTAACCTCACTTATATTAGTAGGAGGTGTTAGTTTGGATATAACTTGAATTTTTGCAGGGTCTGCTTCCATACCATCTTTCGAAATTTTATACCCTAATATAATTCCTCCGGTAACCATAAATTGATATTTCTCCCAATTCAGAACCAAACTAGTTCTTTCACACAACTCCAAAACTTTTTTAAGGTAATTTAAGCATGTGTCAAATGATGTTCCAAATACATAGAAATCATTCATAAATACTTCCAATCCATCATCAATTAACTTATTAAATTTAGATATCATACATCTCTGGAATGTTGCAGGTGCATTACATAATCCGAAAGGCATTCTTCGAAATCATCATACATCTCTGGAATGTTGCAGGTGCATTACATAATCTGAAAGGCATTCTTCGAAAAGTCGAAAGGACTAGTAAATGTTGTCTTTTCTTGATCCTCATGAGCAATAGGAATTTTATGGTAAATAAATGTTGTCTTTTCTTGATCCTTTGGAGTTATAGCAATTTGATGGTAACCGATATATCCATTGTTGTCCTTTCTTGATCCTCAGGAGCAATAGGAATTTGATTGTAACTGGTATATCCATCTAAGAAACAAAAATATTTGTGCCCAGCAAGTCTATCTACTATTTGATCTAAAAAGGGTAAATGGAAATGATCTTTCCTAGTGACAGTGTTTAATTTTCTATAATCAATGCAAATACGCCATCTAGTAACTTGTCTGATAGGTATTAATTCATTATTTTTTTTTGTTTTGACGGTCACTCCTCCTTTCTTAAGAACACAATGAATTGGACTTACCCACGCACTATCTGAAATAAGATATATAATTCTGGTGTCTAACAATTTTAAAATTTCCTTCTTAACTACTTCTTTCATCATTGTATTTACTCTCCTTTGTGGATTAACTCTTGGTTTATATTGTTCCCTAATATAATTCTGTGCATACATATCGAAGGACTGATTCCCTTAATATCAGCTTAGGTCTAACCAAAAGCTTTCTTATATCTTTTTAATGTATGTAACAATCTTTGCTCTTGCAAATCATTTAATTCTGAAGATATAATTACAGGTAGTGTAGATAAGTCTCCCAGAAACACATACTTCAAGTGGCTAAGCAATATTTTCAACTCAAGTTCAGTTGGTTTTATAATTGACGGAACTAGATTCTTATCAGCATTTTCTGTAATATCCAACATCTCAAATCTTTCCTGAACATAATCTAATTCTTCATTTTCTAATTCATCCAAAATAACTTCATCATTCTCTTCAAATTGTTCTTTCTCTTCAAAATGTTCTTTAAAATTTTCATTCAATAAATGTTCACTAATTTCCATGCAAAAATATTCATTATCTCTTTCAACAGCAGGGTATTTCATAGATTTACTCTCATATTTAATTCTCCTTTTTGAACATCTACCATTAACTCTCATATTTAATTCTCCTTTTTGAACATCTATCATAGCTTTTCTAGTAGCTAAAAATGTTAACTTTCATAGTTAATTCTCCCTATTGAACATTTATCATAGCTCTTCCAATAGCTAAAAAATGTCTCCCTAAAATTATAGGTACTTAACTCTCATAGTTAATTCGCCTTTTTGAACATCTATCATAGCTTTTCGAGCAGCTAAAAATGGTCTTCCTAAAATAATAGGTATTTCTTTATCTTCCTCCATATCTAAAACAATGAAATCCACAGGAAATTAACACATCTTCTATAACTCCCTTAGGATATGTAATTGAACGATTCGCTAACTGTAGAGTTACATTCCTCATTATCTAAAACAATGAAATCCACAGGAAAGATAAATTTGTCCACTTTTACTAACACATCTTCTCTAACTCCCTTAGGATATGTGACTGAATGATCTGCTAACTGAAGAGTTATAGAAGTAGGTGAGACTTCTCCTAATCCTAATCTTTTGAAAGAACAATCTGCTAACTGTAGAGTTACAGAAGTAGGTGAGACTTCTCCTAATCCTAATCTTTTGAAAAGGATAGAGGCATAAGATTAATGCTGGCTCCCAAATCACATAATTCTCTTCCATAAAATTTTTCACCGATAGCACACGGTATAGTGAAACTGCCAGGATCTTTTAATTTCTAGAACTTTTTCTGAATAAATGCACTGCACTCTTCACTAAGTGCAACAGTTTCGTTATCAGTGAACTTCCTTTTCTTGTTCAGAATATCTTTCATAAATTTCATATAATTGGGCATTTTCTCTAAAGCTTCTACGAAGGGAATATTTCAGTTAACTTCTTAAGAATTTTTTAAAATTTGGAAAATTGTTTATTCTGTTTGTGTTGCTTCAATCTTTGAGGAAATGGTGGCGGAGGTTTCTCCATGGTAATTTTCATTGGTGTAAATAGATATTCTAAATCTGGGTATTCATGATCCTTTTCTTTTTTGGTATCCACTTTCTCTTTTTCACTCACTTTGTAATTGTATCGCTTTTATCTGTTCTTTTCCTTGATCTTTAGGATTTGGTTCCACAGTACTAGGAAAAGTTCCTAATGTTCGGTTACTAAGCACAGTAGTGATATGCCCTAATTGATTTTCAATATTTTTAATAGCATTTCCTTAATTTTGCAATTTATTTCCTTGAATTTGTAATTGATTTTCTTGATTCTGTAATTGTTGACCCATGTTTAATATCATCTCTTCCATAGACAACTTCTTCTCCTTAATTTGAGTATTACTATTAAATCCTGGAAGATACGAAGGTCTATAGTTAACATTTCCTTGGTTGGATGAATTTCCTAATGGGTTCGCTGGGCTGTTCGCCCATTATTGACTTGTAGAAGAATTGTTATTCCAATTAAAATTTAGATGATTCTTCTAACCTGGGTTATAATAGTTTGAATAAGGGTTGTTGGGTCTATTAATAGCATTTAAATTCTCATATGAAGGTTGAACATCCACAAACTGCCCAGATGAATTCTCTTCCATCACATGAGGTGTTGGAGAATAATTCATCCTATAATGATCTAATTTCTTTGATATTGCAACAATCTGTGAAGCTAACATTAATATTGCATCAGAATCATGGATACTAGCTACTCTTTTAGGATTTACCCTTTCAGAGGGTCATGTTGTAGTCTTTCTTCTATTAATGAATAAGCCTCATCAAAAGGTTTTGACATTAAAGAACCACTGTAGTCATCTCTTCTATTAACGAATAAGCCTCATCAAAGGGTTTTGACATTAAAGAACCATCAACCGCAGCATCTATAATCGATCTAAGTGATCCCACTAATCCATCATAAAAAGTTTGAATTATCAACCAATCTAGTAACGAATGATGAGGGCATTTCCTAAAAAGATCTTTAAATCTCTTCCAAGCTTCGTATATTGACTCTCCATCAATTTGACAGAATGATGTTATGTCATTTCTAAGTTTAGGAGTTTTGGATGGAGGGAAATATTTGGATAGAAATTTATGTGAAAGTTCTCCCCAAGTTCTAATAGATCCTGGTGCTAACGAATTTAACCACATTTTAGTCTTATCCCTCAATGAAAAAGGAAAAAGTCATTTGGTGTAAGTTAGGATCTTCATTTGGTGTACCTTCGAATTGATTATTTTGTATCATTTGGATAATAGCAGGTTTAAGCTCAAATGAATAAGCAACTACATCAAGATTTTGGATAGATAAGTGAATTTCACCTACTGTAGGATTTGCATAATCTCGTAGGGGTCTAGGTTGGTGTTCATTTTCTATTCCTTGATTGTTCATGTTGTTTTCCATTGTATCAAAATTTCTAGGTTCTCTTATTAATCTTCTAATTTTTATAAGAGTGCATTCTAATTCTGAATCGTAGAGAATAAGATTTTCAGGTCGAAATTTACGCATACTATTTGAAATTAGTACACAATAAAATAGTTAACTAAATATGAAAATAAGTTGCAATTCAAGTAAACATTTTCTAATAATCCTAATTTGTCCGTTACTCTAAATATGATTTTTGTTTACTCCCCGGCAACGGCGCCAAGAACTTGACCGCGACTTTAGATATGCTTAAACATATAAGTATTTAATACTGCTGCTAAAAGATTTAATTCCCCAGCAACTGTACCAAAACTTAATAACATTTATAGATTCGATAAAGATGGATGTATAAAATATTCAATAATTGTAAAGTCACACTTATCAACGCAAGTACACGTATCGCTCAAGTAATATAGGGCTCTAATGGAGTCCTAGATATCGATCCCATAGGGAGTAATATTAGAACTACGAACTAAGATTTTAGAAAAGTAATACTTTAATCGCAACAATGGAATTCAATTTGCTTATTTGTCACTAATAGACAATTGAAATAAATATGTAATTTTAACAACTATGAAATAACTAATTATACTAATGAAGGCTCTAATGTGATATTCAATATATAAGAAAGCATCCTTATTGTCAAGAAATTATAGTGAATGGATAAGGTAATTTAGTTCAAATTATATTATGCCAAATAGGAGCATACCTATTCTTTACCCTATGGTCCAGGCATAAAGAACATTGACTAATCCTACGCTTGTTTACTAAATTTGCGACTAGGCTAGGATGATACCGGCTCTCACTTCAGAGCTCTCATGTTCCCCTCTCCTGAGGGCTAACATCTACACTTCAACACCCAAATGATAGGACCGAATTGGGGATTTTANTCTTTCGTCCAGGCATATAGAACATTGACTAATCCTACCCTTATTTACTAAATCTGCGGCTAGGCTGGGAGGATACCGGCTCTCACTTCGGAGCTTCCACGTTCCCCTCGCCTGAGGGCTAACATCTACACTTCAGCACCCAAACGATAAGACCGAATCTAGGCTGGGAGGATACCGACTCTCACTTTGGAGCTTTCACGTTCCCCTCACTTGAGGGCTAACATCTACACATCAGCACCCAAACGATAGGACCGAATTAGGGATTTTAGTCTGTCACTCTAAAATCTCTAATTCTATGTCTGATAATTTTGTTTCCCTATTTATTTGCACCCAACTTCCAAAGGCTTTGACCTCCCTGAATCTTGGATGTAATCTACACTTTACTTGTAAAACTCAACATATTTTAATAAATCAATTGGCCAGATTGAAAGTAAATTAAGATCGATGTNGGAATAGTTTCTTCACATAGGATTTCAACTAAGTTATTTTTCTAACATTCCTAAAATTGAAATTATAGTAACCTAAAGGTAATACAACATACTACAAGTCATTTTAAAAGTGATATAAAATTAAATACAGGCTACTGAGGTCAAATAAAGTTAAGTTTTAAAAATTTTTCTCCCCCCAAACTTGAATTTTAAATATTTTGCACTTATTTCCATAAAATGTACCAGGAAAAAAAGTAAAAGTTGAATCTACTAACTACTACAACATCTTATCAAATTCATATGCATGTGTAATCAGGATAGAATGACTACAAAAGAAAGTAAATTTATCCTAAAAGATGCTTGCAATAATATTAAACTAAAAGGAAGTATACTCACTTTAAAATTTTATTTTTCTTTTAACCCTCAAACTTGATTTTTAACATGTATAGAATTTAGTATTGAAAATATGAGTAGGAAGAAAACCAGTTTAGAAATTCTATCTGTCACACATGTCTATCAGAAACATCTAATATTATTAATGAGGATAGAAATCATGTAACAAAAAGTAAGTCTAAACTAAACATGCAAGAATGAAATTGACTAAATAAAAGTTTAATTATCATAGCATGTAACAACATAGGAATATAAAAATGTTCTTCAAGTCCTATATAAATTTATAACACAAAAATAAATATACATGATAAATGAGGTCAATTCTTTCATTAACTCATTGTATTTCACTAACTTACTTTCAATTTCTAACAGGATCACTACACAGATATATTAGGTACTTTTTAAATGATTTTGTAGAGTATAATCTCAAAGATAAGATTATCCCTGATATATTGGTTCACGTGAACCAACCTCAAGCATAACCATATCCCTTTAATTATGCACCTCTAACAGTTATAAGGATAGTGTAATTTCATACACATGTTACTCATCAAATTGGTTCACGACCCATATCAAATGAAAATAAAGTCAGAGAAAGGAAGTAACAAAATTGAGATGGACCCGTCACTGTTAATTTCATGATGTCTCTTGTAAAACTGAAGCCTAGTTGAGACCAGAGTCATAGTGGACTCGTCAATCCAACTACTACAAGAGAACATAAAGGAGTTAAGACACAACAATAAGTTATGGAATCACCTCCCTCATAACACACAATGATCAAATCAAACCACTAACAATACAAACATCCACAAATCATCAATTAAATTAATCACTCCACACTAAAGCAATCACAATACAACACTAAAAATCATAACACTCAAGCACACTAAAAAAACCACACTGATAACTATGGGTTGCCTCCCATAAAGCTTTTGGTTTAATGTCACCAACCTGATAAATGATTCCTCCTTGATCAAAATTCCATTTAAGTAATCCTTGATCAATTACCCAATTTTTTCCAGATCCAGGGATTCCCACAAAATCCTCAAATTTTAATTTCTTTCAACTATTCCATTTCAAATTGATTCATATCATTGTTCCTCATGTTTCTTTTAAAATTCAATATTCTTCTAATGATTTTCTAAATTTATATATTAATATCATCCTTAAAATTTATAAGAACTAGATCTTTGTAAAATACTTCATGATCTCCCAAATTTTGGATCAGATTCTCTCTAGATAATTCAGATTCGTGATCAAATTCTTCTAGGTTACTCTTTTGTTCAAGATTGCCTTTTAATTTTTTCCCTTTGTATTGAGTAAGTGGTGGAGGTGTTCTTTCTATATTTATCTTAGTTGAGGAAATGAGTTTAGGGTAAAATCTCGGGGGCGTTGGGGGGGGGG
>JXCR01148783.1:364384-391228 GCA_002079205.1 Phalaenopsis hybrid cultivar
CAAAAATATTTCTTTAAATCTACTATAATATTTAAATAGCTACTAAAATATAGTTACCTGAATTAAATTCACAACATAAAATCATATAAATAATTTTTTGAAAATATTGAAATAGATGACATCTAATTATTAATCTTTTTCTTCCCTCCCCCAAACTTAAATTTTTCAATATAAAATAATATAGGTGGAAAGAAAAACTCTAAATATAAATCATACCTTAGTATTTTAGGCATTTTCATCATTTTGAAATTTTTGCAGGCCTTCTCAACATTTCTACTTCACCTGGTCTACAATATTAGGAGCTTTCTACACATATAAATCATTAGAAGAATTTCTGGGTAATGAAATTTTGAAATAAGTATATAAAACTGAAATATAAACAAGCACAATGTTTCCTAACACAACCACAATACTAAACTACACATGCACATTTAACTATAACACTAACTTTATAACAAAAATTAGAATTATCCAAGTTACAACGTAATACTAAAAATGAAAGTTCAAATACACAAACATCCATTTCTATTACAAATAAAATCACAAAAATAAAAGTACAAATATAAGTACATAAATTACATTCAAATATCAAAATCCCAAGTTATATCTTCATCTCCTTGATCAACAAGTGGATCGGGATGACACTGAGTATACCTGGGGCACTCAGGAAAAGTAACATCAGGCTCACCTCTGTAGTGCCAGGCCTGAGATTCATAATAGGCTATCTCAAAATCTGAATGCCTCTGAAGTTACTCACTATTGTAATTGTGTAGATGTTATAAACCTCTAATCCTTTCATTTATCAATTCTACGCTCTTCCGCTGCAAGGTCAACTCATTCATCAAGTCAGTTAGGGTAGGGGAACTAGAAGGTGGAAGGTCATAACTTGTAGAGGGGACAACTCTACTAGTAGAAGGTTCTTCACTCCTACTTCCAGTTCTCCATTTCTCATGGGATTCATAAGTCGTTAAATTGGCTTTACTAATGGGTTTCATAGGGTAAACCCATTCTTCATCTCCATCTTCCACTCCAGAAAGTTGGCAAAGTGCATAAATAAGGCCACGATGTCTTAAACCTCCACTAGTCTCACTCCTCGCCGTAGTTAATATATTCTTATGAATAATTCTCCCAACATTTATAGTTTTATTATTCTGAATACAGAAATTCAAAATAGCTCTATCTCTAGTTACCTCGCTATGGTGATAGGTCGATAACATAGTAGAGGAAATAAAATAGTGTCACGCCTTAGAGGTGCCATTTAGCATGGAAGCAGAAAAATTTACCCGTTCTCACTGCTTTCTCTTCCATGTTCCTTTCCCATCAGTGATAAAGTTGGTCACATCATTAAAGGGGCCTTCCATTGTACTAAATGATTCATATTGGCGACTATAAGAGTCTGGGACTTCATAAAAAGTGTTGATGCGGGCTGCAGTAAACTCAACAGGAAATCCACGCACTTGAACGATTCCATCTTCAGAATAGATTACATTGGCGTAGAACTCCTTCACAATGTTTGCATCAACTTTATTGGTGGTGTAACAAAAGTTTTCCCACCTCCGCTCGGCAATAACTCGTTCAATTTCTCCTCCCGGACTTTCAAAAACTCGATCTTGTATACACTTCTTTCCTTTAAATAGGGAAGTAAATTTTGTTTGAGCCCTCGTATTGACAAAGCGAGACTCGTTGAACTCAACCCATCTCTTTTGACGTGGAGTCATTTCAATTTAATCAAATTATAGAAAAATTCTAAAAATTACTTCAAATATGGAAATCATGGCTTCCAATAGTAATTCTAAGAGTTTAACACTAAGTTCCATGAATTTCTTCTCATTATTTTCTTCACATTCTCAAATTTTTCGGATCTCCTCAATGTGGAAGAAATCCATGGTGAAAACCAAATATTTTTAACTTGGAGTGAAACTCTTACATAGAGATGATTAAATCTGGTGTCAAAAAGCCTTGAAATCACCTCACAATCCAAGATCTTTCAAGCCCTAGGTCGAAAATGGCATTTTTGAATAGTGGTGGTTGACTAGTCAAAATCGTGGTTAAAGGTGTTTTGTCCTAAGCTCGTCGTCGCCGGGGTTGATGGCGCCGCCGGCGCGCTCTATTGGAATTAAATCTTAAGTCTCGGGAAAAATCCGCCGTCGGCGGCATCGAGGGCGCCGTCAGCGGGCTCTACTGATTTTGGTTCAAATCCAGGATTTTCGCGATTTCGATCAATTTTAAGCCTTAACGACATCTTTTCAATCGTTATAAATATAATTTTAAGTGACTAAATGATGTACTTAGCACATATAAACTTTCACAACACAGAACATCACATTTAAATATAAATTCCAAGGGGTACAACATATGTTACATAACACACCTAAGTGTGGTATTTTCTCAATCTCAATACATTAATTCAGCGTCGCAATCCAAGCCACAACACTCAAAAAGCTGAAAACAAAACATCCTATGCTTAGTCTCAACTATATAGAGATCTAAAAGCATAATTCTAAAGCAAGGCAAATACAAAGTTCAAATCAAAATACATAGATAAACAGATAGGTAGTAATATAAATCTATAAATCTTCAAACTCAGTACTAGATTCTCCTCTGAGATCACGCATTGGTTGCACATGAACGAAGAGGTTGTAGAAGGGTCGGAATGGAAATTTTTCATTGGAATCATCTTCTATTAATTTCATCCTCCTCATCAGTCGTATCAAACTATCTTCTATATGTTTAGAGTGATCAAAATGTCCCTTCATCCTCCAGTCTAGATGATCAAAGAAATTAGAGATATTATTAATCGCATTCATGACATTTTGTACCTCCTTTTCCGAAATGTTCCTTCATCCTCCAGTCTAGATGATAGAAGAAATTGGAGATATTATTAATCGCATTCATGACATTTTGTACCTCCTTTTCCAATTTCTCGATCCAACGCAGGATCACCAGAGACTTATCAGGAATTAAGGGTTGAACTGACAGTGAATTCTGAGATGATTGATCTACTATAATGGCCATGTCATTGTCATCTTCAAAAACTGGGAATCTCTCAGTTGGGTCCAAAGGCTTCCAAGGTAGCAGTATCTTTTCCCAGTTTTCGTAGGACACTTGGAACTGACTGCAAAGTGAGAAAATTGTGGAGGGATGTCTAAGCCCATAAGTTGATCCATGAACGATCAGGCCCAAAACCAACTTCACAATTATTGATCCAATATCGATCGACAGTCCCCTTTGAATGCAGTAATTCAAAATAACACTTTCTTTAGAAACTTTATCGATCTTCACTGTCGGTAACAGTTTCGCAGAAATAAAAAAGTGCCAATGTTTCGAAACTGGATTTAGGAGTGTCACAGAAAAACTAACATACCCCTTTTCTTTTGTTTCCCAGTCGTCAATTTCGTCCATTAAATAGTGGTAAATTTCATTCATCTGGTTTCTCGTTGGGACGAAATTGAAATAGTGGCATACAAGAACATTTTTGATCATGTATAATTTGTTGATCCGTGTAGGAGTGAAAGTGATCCATCTTCCTTGCACATAAACAACTCCCTGGTTGATTCCATGTAAAATTGCATGAAATTCTTTTACCATAGGAACCACCACGGCGGTGGTAGTGTAGAACAGCACTTCCCATCTTTGCCGCACTATCGTTTCTTCAATTGTCATTGTGGGATTATTCAATCCACAATTTATGAATCCTCGTTCCTTGATCAATCTTTTCTTTGTCAGTAACTTGTTGAAGATTCGCTGCGGTTCCGCACTAATAAACTTTCGCCGATTGAAAACTCACATTCTGGGATTATTAGGGGAATTGGACGCCGTAGGAATGAAATTGGTGGAGTTTAACTTTATTTTGGGAGGAAAATATGAACTAGGAATCAAAATTTAGAGTTTAAAAGGATAATTCCCGCCCAAAAATTCCCAAAAACCGCCATTTGAACCCAAGTAACCGCCATTTCACCGGTCTCGCCGTCGGCGTGGTTGAGGACGCCGTCGGCGAGCCTCTGTATTAATTTTTCCTGAAATCTTGGGGAAAAACCTACCATTGACGGTGTCGAACGTGCCGTCGGCGGCGTGGAGGGCGCCGTCGGCGCCCAGGGCAAAATTTTTACAGTTTCGCTCTGGTTCGAACGCGTTCCAATTTTTCTCTATGGATCCAATTTTTATGATAATTCAAGGGTAAATATAAGTAGCAGAGCTTAATACTACCACAAACTAACAATAATTTCAAATACAAACTACTATAATCACGATAAAAGTAAAGATAAATATGGGTTGCCTCCCATAAAGCGCTTGGTTTAGTTTCATCAGCCCGACCTATTCAGGGTGCATTCAGGTTGACCGATCATTAAAACCTCTTTAAAATTTGGTCTTTTACCCTCATAATATGGTTTTAATATATGTCATATTAAACACTTGGTTTAACGTTGTCAGCCCGACCTATTCAGGTGTTAAATCGACTGATCATTAAAACCTCTTTAAAATTTGGTCTATTACCCTCATAATAAGGTTTTAATCTATGTCTAATCATTAAAACTCCTTTAAAATTTGGTCTTTTACCCTCATAATAATTATTCAGGTTGACTGACCATTAAAACTTTAGGTTGACTGATCATTAAAACCTCTTTAAAATTTGGTCTTTTACCCTCATAATATGGTTTTAATCAGTGTCCATTTACTTTAAATCTATTTCTCATCTTCTGATCTTCAATTTCAATAGCTTCGTAAGTATAAACTTGAGTCACAGTAAAGGGCCTTAACCAACGAGACTTCAATTTCCCGGGAAATAACTTCAACCTAGTGTTGTAAAGTAAAACTTCTTGTCCTGGTTCAAAGTTCTTCTAGTTAATCTTCTGATCTTGCCATAAGTTTAATTTGTCCGTATAAATTTTGTTGTTATCATAAGACTCATTCTTAATTCTTCCAATTCATTTAGTTGTAACAATCTCTTCTTACCAGCATCTTTCAAATTATAATTGAATTATTTAATCGCCCAATATGCTTTATGCTCCAATTCTACTGGTAAGTGGCAAGTCTTTCCAAAAATTAGTCTGTAAGGAGTCATTCCAATAGGAGTTTTATAAGCAGTCCTGTAAGCCCATAATGCGGTATCTAGTCTAGGGGACCAATCTATTCTACTGGGCTTTACAGTCTTTTCAAGTATTTGTTTAATCTCTTTATTAGAAACTTTAACTAACCCACTGGTTTGAGGATGATAGGTAGTAGAGATTTGATGAATACTATTAAATTTTTTTGCCAATCTCTGAATATATTTATTTCTAAAATGAAATCCTTCGTCAGTGATAACCATTCTAGGCATTCCGTACCTAGTGAAAATATTTTTCATTAAAAACCTTGAAACACTTTTAGCATCACAACGAGGTAATGCTTGTGCTTCAATCCACTTAGAAACGTAGTCCACTGCAATTAATATATATAAGTTCCCAAATGAAGGAATAAATTGTCCCATAAAATCTAATCCCCAAACATCAAAGATCTCAACTTTTAACATGAAATTCAGAGGCATTTCGTTTGTCCTAGATATATTGCCTACTCGTTGACATCGATCACAAGTTTTTATGTATCTATAAACATCTCTAAAGAGAGTAGGCCAATAAAATCCAACTTTTAAAATTTTATAAGCAGTTTTATCAATTCTAAAATGACCTCCAAATTCAGAATCATGACATTTCTGAATGATTAGCTCAGTTTCTTTATAAGGTACACATCTTCTCAAAATTAGATCTTTACATTGTTTATATAAATAAGGCTCATCCCAAAAATATGTTTTCGCATCATGAATAAATTTCCTTTGTTGCTCCAATGTCAGCATAGGTGGCAAAATATCACTTACAATATAGTTAACATTATCAGCATACCATGGTATTTTCCACTCATTAGTATTATAAAGTTGTTCATCAGGAAAACTATCTGTAATTTCATTATCAGTGTCAGATGATTCATGGTTTTCTAATCTTGACAAATGAACAGTAATTTGATTATTAGTTCCCTTTCTATCAATAACCACAAGATAAAATTCTTGCATCAAAAGTATCCATCTAATCAACCTTTTTTTGGCATCCTTTTTTTGCATCAAATATTTAATAGCAGAGTGATCAGTATGCACAACACATTTAACTCCAATTAAATAAGATCTGAATTTATCTAAAGCATACACAATAGCTAGTAACTCTCTTTCAGTGACAGTATAATTAATTTGTACATCATTAAGAGTTTTACTAGCGTAGTATATAACTTTAAAAATCTTTTCATACCTTTGTCCACCACAGCTCCAATAGCATAATCACTAGCATCACACATCAGTTCAAATGGTTTCTCCCAGTTAGAAGCTCCAGAGTAGTATATAACTTTAAAAATCTTTTCATACCTTTGTCCAAGGACAGCTCCAATAGCATAATATAGCATCTTACATCAGTTCAAATGGTTTCTCCCAGTTAGGTGAAACTATAATAGGGCTTGTGATTAATTTTGACTTTAAAAATCTTTTCATACCTTTGTCTAAGAACAGCTCCAATAGCATAATCACTAGCATCACACATCAGTTCAAATGGTTTCTCTCAGTTAGGTAAAACTATAATAGGGGTTGTGATTAATTTTTCCTTTAAAATTTCATACCTTTGTCCAAGAACAGCTCCAATAGCATAATCACTAACATCACACATCAGTTCAAAATAATCTTTTCATACCTTTGTCCAAGAACAGCTCCAATAACATAATCACTAGCATCACACATCAGTTCAAATGTTCCCAGTTATGTGAAACTATAATAGGGGCTGTGATTAATTTTTTCTTTAATTACTCAAAGGCTTTAGTTAGGTGAAACTATAATAGGGGTTGTGATTAATTTTTCCTTTAATAACTCAAAGGCATCAAGGACTGCTCCAATAGCATAATCACTAGCATCACACATCAGTTCAAATGGTTTCTCCCAGTTAGGTAAAACTACAATAACATAATCACTAGCATCGCACATCAGTTCAAATGGTTTCTCCCAGTTAGGTGAAACTATAATAAATGGCTGTGACTAATTTTTCCTTTAATAACTCAAAGGCATTTAAACAACTTTCGGTAAATTCAAATTTCTTGTCCTTTTCTAANGTGTTATGTAACGTATATTATACCCTTTGAAATTTATATATAAATGTGATGTTTTGTGGTGTGAAAATTTATTTGTGATAAGTACATCATTTAATCACTTAAAATTATGTTTATAATGATTGAACAGATGTCGTTTAGGCTTGAAATTGATCGAAATTGCAAAAATCCAGAAATTGAATGAAATTAACAGAGCCCGCCGACGGCGCCCTTGACGTTGCCGACGACAAATTTTTCCTCAGACTTTTGTTTAATTTCCAATAGAGAGTGCCGACGGGGCTAAACACCCCGCTGACGGTGAGCTCATGAAAAAACACCTTTAACCGCGATTTTGACTAGTAAACCGCCACTATTCATTATCCCCTTCCTCTGAAAAATATGATTTTCGACCTATGGCTTTAGAGATCTTCGATTTTGGGCGATTTGAAGGCTTTTTGACACCGAATTTGATCATCTCTAGGTAAGAGCTTCACTCTAAACTAAAAATATTTGATTTTCACCATGAATTTCTTCCACATTGAGGAGATTCAAAAAATTTGAGAATATGAAGAAAATATTGGGAAGAAATTCATGGATCTTAGTGTTGAACTCTTAGAGTTACTTTTGGAAGCTATTATTTGAATGTTTAAAGTATATTTTGGAATTTTTCTATAATTGTGATTAGATTGAAATGGTTCCACATCAAAAGAGACAAATTGAGTTCGACGAGTCTCGCTTCGTTAATGTGAAGGCTCAATCAAGATTTGCTTCAGTATTTGAAGGAAAGAAGTGTATACAAGATTGAGTTTTTGAAAGTTCGGGAGGAGAAATTGAACGAGTTATTATCTAGCGGAGGTGGGAAAACTTCGGTTACGCCACCAATAAGGCTGCTTCAAATATTGTGAAGGAATTCCACGCCAACGTATTCTATTCTGAAGACGGAATCGTTCAAGTGTAGGAATTTCCTGTTGAATTTGCTGCCACCTGCATAAACACCATTTACGAAGTCCCAGACTCTTATAGCTGCCAATATGAATCCTTCAGTACTATGGAAGGCCCCCTAAATGATGTGATCAACTTTCTCACTCATGGGAAAGGAACATGGAAGATAAAGCAACTAGAACGGGTAAATTTTTTTGCTTCCATGTTGAATGCCACCTCTAAGGCGTGACACTATTTCATTTCCTCTACTCTGTTACCGACTTATCACCATAGTGAGGTATCTAGAGAAAGAGCTATTCTGAATTTTTGTATTCAAAATAATAGAACTATAAATGTGGGAAGAATTATTTTAATGAAATAACTAATTATACTAATGAAGGCTCTAATGTGATATTCAATATATAAGAAAGCATCCTTTTTGTCATGAAATTATAGTGAATGGATAAAATGAATCAGTTTAATTTGTATTGTGCCAAATAGGAGCATACCTAATCTTTACCCTTTGGTCCAGGCATAAAGAACATTGACTAATCCTACGATTGTTTACTGAATCTGCGGCTAGGCTGGGAGGATACCGGCTCTCACTTCAGAGCTCCCACGTTCCCCTCGCCAGAGGGCTAACATCTACACTTCAGCATCCGAACGATAGGATCGAATTGGTGATTTTAGTCTGTCACTCTAAAATCTCCAATTCTACGCCCGATAATTTTATTTTCCTATTTATTTGCACCCAACTTTCAAGGACTTTGACCTCCCTAAATCTTGGATGTAATCTTCACCTTAGTTGTAAAACTATATTTATTTGCACCCAATTTCCAAGGGCTTTGACCTCCTTGAATCTTGGATGTAATCTTCACTTTAGTTGTAAAACTCAACCATATCAAGGGCTTTGACCTCCCCGAATCTTGGATGTAATCTTCACTTTAGTTGTAAAACTCAACATATAAAGGCTTTGACCTCCCTGAATCTTCGATGTAATCTTCACTTTAGTTGTAAAACTCAACATATTGAGGGCTTTGACCTCCCTGAATCTTGGATGTAATCTTCACTTTAGTTGTAAAACTCAACTTATTTTAACAAAAGCTTTGACCTCCCTAAATCTTGGATGTAATCTTCACTTTAGTTGTAAAACTCAACATATTTAAGTTTGACCTCCCTGAATCTTAGATGTAATCTTCACTTTAGTTGTAAAACTCAAAATATTTTAACAAATTATGTGGCCAGATTAAAAGTAAATTAGTTATTTCATAGTTATTTTCAAAGGTTTTCAGCTAATTTTCCTTCACCATAGGTATGAAAATTCTGAGTAATAAAATACCGTTCAAGGTAATGAAACGATCAAGTTTTCTGGTAGTAACAGACATACTTAAAACTTTTAGAAATCCTAATTTGTCCGTTACTCTAAATGATTAAGTACGCTCTAAATCTCATTCATTGGGCTTCGAAACAAAATTTAGGTAAATCTCATTCATCTGGTTTCCATAATTTTTCATTAAATATTGGTTACTCTAATTATGTAAAAGTTAATTAAATATGTCCGCTACTAAATAAACAATTAACTCAACAGTACACAAGAATGAAATCAGTACATAGTAAAACAGTTAACTAAAGTTGAAAATAAGTTGCAATTCAAGTAATAATTTTCTGTTAATCCTAATTTGTCCGTTACTCTAATTATGATTTTTGTTTACTCCCCGGCAACGACGCCAAAAACCTGACCGCGACTTTATATATTGTTAAAAATATAAGTATTTAATACTGCTGCTAAAAGATTTAATTCCTCAGCAACTGTACCAAAACTTAATTACAGTTATAATATAAGATAAATATGGACGAAATAAATATTCAATAATTGTAAAGTCACACTTATCAACGCAAGTATACGTATCGCTCAAGTAGATTAAATATTCAATAATTGTAAAGTCACACTTATCAACGCAAGTATATGTATCGCTCAAGTAATGGATTCGATAAAGATGGATGTATAAAATATTCAATAATTGTAAAGTTACACTTATCAACGCAAGTATACGTATCGCTCAAGTAATATAAAACTATAATGGAGTCCTAGATATTGATCCCATATGGAGTAATATTAGAACTACGAACTAAGATTTTAGAAAAGTAATACTTTAATCGCAACAATCGAATTCAATTTGCTTATCTGTCACTAATAGGCAATTGAAATAAATATGTAATTTTAATAACTTAGAAATAACTAATTATACTAATGAAGGCTCTAATATGATATTCAATATAAAAAAAAAGCATCCTTCTCCTTGTCAAGAAATTATAGTGAATGGATAAAGTGAATTAGTTCAATTTGTATTGTGCCAAATAGGAGCATACCCATTCTTTACCCATTGGTCCAGGCATAAAGAACATTGACTAATCCTACACTTATTTACTATATCTGCTGTTAGGCTGGGAGGATACCGGCTCTCACTTTGGAGCTCCCACGTTCCCCTCGCCTGAGGGCTAACATCTACACATCAGCACCCCGGATCTCACTTCGGAGCTCCCATGTTCCCCTCGCCTGAGGGCTAACATCTACACTTCAGCACCCAAATGGGACCGAATTGAGGATTTTAGTCTGTCACTCTAAAATCTCCAATTCTACGCCCGATAATAGCTCGAGTTGGGGATTTTAGTCTGTCACTCTAAAATCTCCAATTCTACGCCCGATAATTTTATTTACCTATTTATTTGCACCCAACTTCCAAGAAATTTGACCTCCTTGAATCTTGGATGTAATCTTTACTTTAGTTGTAAAACTCAACATATTTGAACAAATCAATTGGCCAGATTAAAAGTAAATTAAAATAGAAGTGAAAAGATCATCACAATTTCGTAAACATTTTCATGGCTTCACCAATTCAAATCACCATTTCACAAATCTCGAGACAAGGAGAAAGACAGAGAAAACTACTCAGATCTCATGGGAAAAACACAACAAAACTCGGAATTCATATATAAATTCAAAGTCATATAAACTACAAAAAGTAAATAACTTATCTCTAATTTTTCCCCAAAAACACTCTGTTGACCTCACTTTTGGTTGAGGTCTAGAAACTTCTTCAGTAGCCTAGGTCTAGCCATAGGATTTTCNTTATATAAAATCAAAGTCATACAAACTACAATAATAAATAAACTTATCTCTAATTTCTCTCCAAGAAAACTCCTTAAAGTTCCTCTGAATCTCTTCCTTTTTTTACATCACACATAATTCCTCTTCGAAGTGGCAAGGAGGAAGAAATCTCTCACTTTCCCTCCACTCTTACAATCTCTCNACATTTAGTAGGAAAGATCATTATGAGAGAATTCAAGAAGAGTCCCTATAGGATTACTTGGCTTTAGGATTGANTCTACAAAGCTCTTATATAATCAAATTCAACAAAACTTGAAATTCATATATAAAATCAAATTCATACAAACTACAAAGCTCTTATACAAACATACAAACTACAAAGCTCTCATAAAATCAAATTCAACAAAACTCGAAATTCATATATAAAATCAAATTCATACATACTTATCTCTAATTTCTCCCCAAGAAAACTCCTTAAAGTTCCTTTGAATCTCTTCCTTTCTTTACAGCAAGGAGGAAGAAATCTCTCACTTTCCCTCCACTCTTACAATCTCTCGAAGAATTCCTCATAATTTAGNTTCATATATAAAATCAAAGTCATACAAACTACAACAAAAAAATACTTTATCTCTAATTTCTCCTCAAGAACACTCCTCGAAGTTCCTCTAAATCTCTTCCTTTCTTTACAGCACACAAAATTCCTCTTCAAAATAGCAAGGAGGAAGAAATCTCTCACTTTCCCTCCACTCTCACAATCTCTCGAAGAATTCCTCACGATTGTTACACTCTATTAGAAATTCTATACATTAATGGTAACCTCCAAGGCCTCTAGACTCTTTAATTTTTGGCCAAAATGTTCTTTTAAAGTTGTGGATGAGCTTTCCCAAGAGTTTCTTAAGCATCCNACATATAGAATTCCTCTTCGAAGTAGCAAGAAGGAAGAAATCTCTCACTTTCCCTCCACTCTTACAATTTCTCAAAGAATTCCTCACAATTACCACGCTTTAGCAAGCTCTCTACACACTAATGGAAGCTATCTTACCTCCAGGACTCCTCTATTTTCGGCCAAAATCTTCTCTTTAAAGATGTGGATGAGTTTTCCCAAGAGTTGCNTTTTAAACATGTGGATGAGTTTTCCCAAGAGTTTCTTATGCACCCCTCCAAAATCCGGCCTTATCCATTGTACAAGTACACATAACCGTCGATCTCGCCGTCGGCGGCCTCGATGGCTCCGTCGGAGGCCTTCTGGAGATTTTGTCATGTAGCCTCGGGAAAATCTCTCCATCGGCGGCATCGATGGTGCCGTTGGAGGCGTCGATGACGCCGTCGGCGGCGTCGATGGTGCCGTCGACGCCCTAGTGTAATTCTCCACATTTTGGTCCTTTTTGCTCCAAATTCGCTCTTTTTTGCATCTTTTTCGTCNATCTTTTTTGCTCCAAATTTGCTCCTTTTTGCATCTTTTTGCTCCATTGACCTTAATTCATCATTCCTGCAATAAAACATAAAAAATACCTTTCTTTAAAGTGCAATATTACTAAAAACAGTATAAAAGAGGTACAAAAATCTCAACATATTTTCCATTGGTCAAAATCCCCCAAACTTAACTATTTCTTGCTCTCAAGTAATTTTATTACTATATAAAAGTTATGATCTACTGCAGTAATATTTTAATTCAGAAATACTATAAGNCGTCCATTGACCTTAATTCATCATTCCTGCAACAAAACATCAAAAATACCTTTCTTTAAAGTGCGCTCCAATGACCCTAATTCATCATTCCTGCAACAAAACATCAAAAATACTTTTCTTTAAAGTGCAATATTCCATGCATCTTTTTGCTCCAATGATCCTAATTCATCATTCCTGCAACAAAACATCAAAAATACCTTTCTTTAAAGTGCAATATCATTAAAACAGTAGGGGTACAAAAATCTCAACATATTTTACTTTGACACCTACAAAATTAACACATTAATGATTGAAAAAAAGAAAGAAATACATAATTATAATCATGCATAAGACATTTGCATGAATAACATTATTTTATTATGTTTTTGGTTCTTTTTAAACTTGGAATCACTAGTTTATCTATTTGTTGTCATATAATTCTCTTTTCCACACAACCAACCTTTTTAGATTGTAAAAACGATTCAAATAAAATGAGGGATTAAAAAATTACAATACATGAAAATATATAGATAAACAAATTAAAAATAATGTGGATAACTTATGTAAGATATCCTTTGTGTGATAAGTCAAGATTATATGTACAAAACGAGATCAAACCAAAATATCTTGAAACACAAATCCACGAAGAAAATACCTTATGTAAGTAATCCAAAACTAGAGAACTAAAATTAAATTTTGTTAAGGGAGAAAGCAATTTCCAAAGAAACATGTCCCTTCGGTTAATTACCTCTTGGGTGATAACCACTCTCGATAATAAGAACCCTACTTAATATTTTTGTGATAGCTAGTTAAATAGGTGTATCAAAAGAGTATGATTATCTCAACTGGGAACATTTCAGTGCTTCAAAGCCTATACCTGGCTAGAAGTATAGAGGGTGACTCCCTTACATCCCAAGTAGATGATGAATAATCGATAAATGAGGCTTATTAGTTAATCGTGTCATCAAGTAAGATCATCCCACCACTATGAGGCCATCTTGGGTCATAATGATAGTGGGTGAATACCATATTCAAATGGGCAATGGCCTGTCAACAAATTGGGGCCATTAGATGACATCAACGAGATGTCAAAAGATGTCTATGATCAAAAGTCATTTACCAAGACAAGGTAAGAAGAACCTAATCGGATAAAGATAACAGAGTCAGGACTCCATGCATTATTCATCTGAAGTAATTAAGATATTAAGTCTATCTGGTAATGTAGTTAGAAGATCCAACTTGATTAGAAACCTCTTATCAACAACTTATATATTATATTGTCTAATGAATCTTGGTAGCTATAAATTTAGAGGAAAGAAACTTCTAAACCCTTTGGCCCTATAAAGGTGAAATTCATAGGAGTATACTACCAGCAGTCTACATTCCAAATAGTTGCATAATCAATATTTATGATGAAGGAGATTGTATCCCTCCGTACTAAGACCACCATGATTTTGTAAGACCCTTCTGCATAGTGTCCTTCATGAGCCGAAGTAACATCCTGTTTGGAAAAGAGATCGATGTTGTTGGCCCTGGGGAATTCAGAGAATCTATCGAGATTTCACTACCAATAGGTTCAGTACTAGTTCTAAAGGGAAACAGAGGAGACTTAGAGAAGCACTGCATTCCGGGAGTACGACATCGCAGACAGTTTGTGACATTCAGAGAATGGATGATAGTAAAGTACCATATGGGTTCCGTTCAGATCCAGAGTTGGAGGAGTTGCTCCTATATGAGCTATGAGATGGTTGCACCTCTAAGTACATGTAAAAGAAATCTATGTCCTGGAGCATGGCTTAGTAAGTCAGCTTGATCAGGAGCTCACCCCACATAGGATAGACAAACAGTCAGTGGACACTTTTGTACCGCGTCATGATGTAGAATATATGATGTCAAATGTATCAGATGTGTTCAATATATGATATGTATGCATCATATGATGTTTCAAATATATTCAACATGTTGTCTCTTTGATGCTTTAGCATGTATTCAGTCTATAACACTTGTTTGAAGCAGATTAATGAAATTTCTTTCATATTTTAACATCTTTGTAAAATTGCCCTTTTTTGTGCCATTGAATAGGAGCCGTGGAACCATACAGTGGTTTTGAATTATAATGAACAAAGAACAATACAACGAAAGTCTGATATTAAAATTTAAACTTATTTTTGAAAATCAGCTAATGAAAATTAAATTTTGAAAAAATATACTTTGATAATGAAGTGTGATAAAGACAACAAGAAAAGAAAATGATAAATTTGTTGAGTTTGTTTCTCTCGAGTTTGAGGTCTCTTGCTCTTTTCTTTCGCGACACTACTATCCTTGTCTGCCCACAAAGTTTCACACTCTGCACAAATCCTTACAACTTTTCCTAACCAATGTCAATCTTCACATGCCATATATCTATGAGCTCAACACCATAAATTCTCTACACTATTTTCATGTTATTCTGGGAGTCAGTACTGAGATTCTGATTCCCTCTCGCTACCTCTTGGGTTGGATGTGAGTAACTGACTCAGTTAAATGTTTTTTTATTAGCTCTTGAGTTGGATGTGAGTCATCGGGCTTTCCTTCTCAATTTGATCATTTTGCTTCCTCTTAGGTTGGATGTGAGTCATCAAACTTTCCTTCCCAATGTAGAGATATATTTCCGATCAACTCTTGAGTTGGATGTGAGTCATCGGGATTTCCTTCTCAATCTGATTTTTATGCTGCCTCTTGGGTTGAATGTGAGCCATCAAGCTTTTCTTCCCAACGTAGTGATATTTTTCCGATCAGCTCTTGAGTTGGATGTGAGTCATCGAGCTTTGCTTCTCAATCTAATCTTTCTGCTGCATCTTGGGTTGGATGCAAGTCATTGAGTTTTCCTTACTAATGTAGTGATATGTTGCCGATCAGCTCTTGAGTTGGATGTGAGTCATCGAGCTTTCCTTCTTAATCTGGTTTTTGCTACCTCTTGGGTTGGATGCGAGTCATCGAGCTTTCCTTCCCAACGTAATGATATTTTTCTGATCAGCTCTTGAGTTGGATGTGAGCCATCAGGCTTTTCTCCTCAATTTGATCTTTAGGCTACCTCTTGGGTTGGATACGAGTCATCGAGCTTTCCTTCCCAATGTAGTGATATGTTTCTGATCAGCTCTTGAGTTGGATGTGAGTCATCGGACTTTCCTTCTCAATCAGGTCTTTCTGCTACCTCTTGAGTTGGATGTCAGTCATCAAGCTTTCCTTCCCATTGTGACATGTTCCCAATCAGTTCTTGAGTTTGATGTGAGTCATCAGACTAACCTTCTTAATCTGATGATTCTGCTGCCTCTTGGGCTGGATGTGAGTCATCGAGCTTTCCTTCCCAACGTAGTGATATCTTCCCGATCAGCTCTTGAGTTGGATGTGAGTCATCAAATTTTACTTCTTTATCTGATCTTGTTGACCTCACTTTTGGTTGAGGTCTAGAAAACTTCTTTAGTAGCCTAGGTCTAGCCATAGGATTTTCCTATTGACTAGTCTTAGAAAATTAGAAAAGGTACCCCCACCATTAGAAATTCAAAACTCTTCTTTTTACTCAACTTGAAATTCCACATATTGATCTTAACCTCTAGCATTTAGTAGNCATAGCCCATGGCTAGCTCAAGCTTGACCCAAACTTAGCCCAATATGCTTAAAATGGGTCAAAAATCAAAAATCCATCAAATTGAGGACCCAAACTTAGCCCAATATGCTTAAAATGGGTCAAAAATAAAAAATTCACCAAATTGATTTAACCCAAACTTAGCCCAATATGCTTAAAATGGGTCAAAAATCAAAAATCCACCAAATTGATTAATCCAAACTTAGCCCAACATGCTTAAAATGGGTCAAAAATCAAAAATCCACCAAATTGATTAACGATTGACCTCAAAATGACTTTCACCCTTCATGAAAGTTGTTCCTCATGGTCTCTTACACCAAGACCTCAAAATGACTTTCACCCTTCATGAAAGTTGTTCCTCATGATCTCCTACACAAAATGGCTTAGCCCAATATGCTTAAAATGGGTCAAAAATAAAAAATCCACCAAATTGATTAACCAATTAACCTCAAAATGGCTTTCACTCTTTATGAAAGTTGTTCCTCATGGTCTCTTACACCAAATGCCATCAAAAGCTTTCACTCTTCATGAAAGTTGTTCCTCATGATCTCCTACACCAAATGCCATATTACCTTTCACCCTTCATGAAAGTTGTTCCTCATGATCTCCTACACCAAATGCCATATTTAATTGTGACAATTGGCATGCCTAACCTAGCCCAAACACAAGATTTGGTCATGAACACCATTTTGGACAAAGTGGCATGCCTAACCTAGCCCAAACACAAGATTTGGTCACATACACCTTTTTGAACTTATTCACCCTTTATGAAAGTTGTTCCTCATCTCCTACACCAAATTCCATATTTAATTGGACCAATTGGCATGCCTAACCTAGCCCAAACACAAGATCTACACCAAATGCCATATTTAATTGGGCTAATTGACATGCCTAACCTAGCCCAAACACAACACCAAATGCCATATTTAATTGGGCTAATTGGCATGCCTAACCTAGCCCCAACACAAGATTTGGTCTAAATTCCATATTTAATTGGACCAATTGGCATGATTAACCTAGCCCAAACTCAAGATTTGGTCAAAATGCCATATTTAATTGGGCCAATTGACATGTCTAACCTAGTCCAAACACAAGATTTGGCCATCACCATAGTTATTTGGGCCAATTGACATGCCTAACCTAGCCCAAACACAAGATTTGGTCACATGACATATTTAATTGGGCCAAATTTACATGCCTAACCTAGTTCAAACACAAGATTTGGTCACATGCACCTTTCATATTTAATTGGGCCAATTAACATGCCTAACCTATTTCAAACACAAGATTTGGTCATGTGCACCTTTTTGGACTTATGGCCAAATATTTAATTGGGCTAATTGGCATGCCTAACCTAGTCCAAACACAAGATTTGGTCATGTGTACATATTTAATTGGGCCAATTGACATGCCTAACCTAGTTCAAACACAAGATTTGGTCATATGCGTATTTAATTGGGCCAATTGGCATGCCTAACCTAGCCCAAACACAAGATTTGGCCATATGCTCCTTTTTGGAACTATGGGTTAATTGAGCCAATTGACATGCCTAACCTAGTTCAAACACAATATTTGGTCATGTGCACCTCTCAAAGACCTTTCACCCTTCATGAAAGTTGTTCCTCATGATCTCCTACACCAAATGCCATATTTAATTGTGACAATTGGCATGCCTAACCTAGCCCAAACACAAGATTTGGTCATGAACACCATTTTGGACAAAGTGGCATGCCTAACCTAGCCCAAACACAAGATTTGGTCACATACACCTTTTTGAACTTATTCACCCTTTATGAAAGTTGTTCCTCATATCTCCTACACCAAATGCCAAACCTTCATGAAAGTTGTTCCTCATGATCTCCTACACCAAATGCTATATTTAATTGGGCCAATTTCATGCCTAACTTAGCCCAAACACAAGATTTGGTCATGAACACCATTTTGTACTTATGACCAAATCCAAACCAATTAAGCTTGGTATGGTCAAATGAACCTTGCCATGACTCATATGATCAAATCCAAACCAATTAAGCTTGGTTTAGCCAAATGAGCTCTACCTTGACTCACCTTAATGTTAAGTTCCAAGCCAGCCATCAACCCATGGTTAGGCTTGATATTTATCCCATGGGTAAATTAAGATCAAGTCTAACCCAATTGAGCTTGGTGTGGTCAAATGAGCTCTACCATGACTCACCTTAGACCCTAGGTTAGATTCCAAGCAAGCCATCAACACATGGTTAAGCTTGATATTTATCCCATGGGTAAATTTTTGAAAAAAAGCTTCTTAGTGTGGTCAAATGAGCTCTACCATGACTCACCTTAGACCCTAGGGTTGAGTTCCAAGCCAGCCCAGCCCATGGTTAGGCTTGATATTTATCCCATGGGTAAAGTTTTGAAAAAAAAGCTTTTAAAGAGATAATAAGAANTCTAAATATGGACATCATACATCTCTAGAATGTTGGAGGTGCATTACAAAATTTGAAAGGCATTATTCGAAAAGCAAAAGTTCTAAAAGGACTAGCAAAAATTGTCTTTTCTTGATCCTCAAGAGCAATAGGAATTTGATGGTAACCGGTATATCCATCTAAAAGCAAAAATATTTGTGCCTAGCAAGTCTATCTACTATTTGGTCTAAAAATGGTAAAGGGAAGTGTAATATTTTTGCCCAACAAGTCTATCTACTATTTAATCTAAAAAGGGTAAAGGGAAGCGATCTTTCCTGGTGGCAGTGTTTAATTTTTTATAATCAATGCAAATACACCACCCAGTAACTTGTCTGATAGGTATTAGTTCATTATTTTCTTCTATTTCAACATTCACTCCTCCTTTCTTAGGAACACAGTGAATTGGACTTACTCACGCACTATCTGAAATAGGATATATAATTCCAGTGTCTAACCATTTAAAAAATTCCTTCTTAACTACTTCTTTCATCATCCATTTTAATCTCCTTTGTGGATCAACTCTTGGTTTATATTGTTCATCTAATATAATTTTGTGCAAACAGATTGAAGGACGGATTCCCTTAATATCAGCTAAGGTCCAACCAAAAGCTTTCTTATATCTTTTCAATGTATCTAACAGTCTTTGTTCTTGTAAATCATTTTATTTTGAAGATATAATATCAAGTAATGTAGATGAGTCTCCTAAAAACACATACTTCAAGTGGCTAGGCAGTATTTTCAACATAAGTTCAGGAGGCTTTATAATTGACGGAAATAGATTTTTATCGGCATTTTCTGTAATATCCAAAATCTCAAATCTTTCCTAAACATAATCTAATTCTTCATTTTCTAATTCATCCAGAATAACTTCATCACTCTCTTCAAACTGTTATTTCTCTTCAAAATGTTCTTTAAAATATTCTTTCAATAGATGTTCACTAATTTCCATGCAAAAACATTCATTATCTCTTTCAACAGCAGGGTATTTCATAGATTTTGCAATGTTAAAAGTCACTTCTTGATCGTTAACTCTCATAGTTAATTCTCCTTTTTGAACATCTATCATAACTTTTCCAGTAGCTAAAAATGGTCTCCCTAAAATGATAGGTATTTCTTTATCTTCCTCCATATCTAAAACAATGAAATCCACAGGAAAGTTAAATTTGTCCACTTTTATTAACACATCTTCTATAACTCCCTAAGGATATGTAACTGAACAATCCACTAACTGAAGAGTTATAGAAGTAGGTGAGACTTCTCCTAATCCTAATCTTTTGAAAATTTGCTAATTGATTACAGAAGTAGGTGAGACTTCTCCTAATCCTAGTCTTTTGAAAATTGATAGAGGCATAAGGTCTAAAACTCCCTTAGGATATGTAACTGATCGGTCTGCTAATTGAAGAGTTACAGAAGTAGGTGAGAGCTTAGTCTTTTGAAAATTGATAGAGGCATAAGGTTAATACTGGCTCCCAAATCACATAAAGCGATAATTGAAGAGTTACAGAAGTAGGTGAGACTTCTCCTAATCCTAGTCTTTTGAAAATTGATATAGGCATAAGATTAATGCTGGCTCCCAAATCACATAAAGCTCTTCCATAAAATTTTTCATCGATATGTAAGATTAATGCTGGCTCCCAAATCACATAAAGCTCTTCCATAAAATTTTTCACCGATAGCATGCGCTAACTAACGAGTTACAGAAGTAGGTGAGACTTCTTCTAATCCTAATCTTTTGAAAATTGATAGAGGCATAAGATTAACTGGCTCCTCTAATCTTTTAAAAATTGATAGAGGCATAAGATTAATGCTGGCTCCCAAATCACATAAAGCTCTTCCATGGTATAGTGAAACTGCCAGGATCTTTTAATTTTTTAGGAAGCCTTTTCTGAATAATTGCACTACACTCTTCACTAAGTTCAACAGTTTCGTTCTCTGTGAACTTTCTTTTCTTGTTCAGAATATCTTTCATAAATTTCACATAATTGAGCATTTGCTCTAAAGCTTCTAATATTTACCATTAATTTCTTAAGAATTTATAAAAGCATAGAAAATTATTTCTTCTATTTGAATCAAAATATCTTTCATAAATTTCACATAATTAGGCATTTGCTCTAAAGCTTCTACGAAGGGAATATCAGTATATCTTTCATAAATTTCACATAATTGGGCATTTGCTCTAAAGCTTCTACGAAGGGAATATTGACCGTTAACTTCTTAAGAATTTCTAAAAATTTGAAAAATTGTTTATTACGTTTGTGTTGCTTCAATCTTTGAGGAAACGGTGGTGGAGGTATCTCCACAGTAATTTTCATTGGTGTAAATGGATACTCTAAATCTGGGTATTCATGATCCTTTTATTTTTCAGTATCCACTTTCCCTTTTTCAGTTTCTGTTTCTTTTTGCACTCGTATCTCCAATTCTTTTCCACTTCATAATTGTATCACTTTGATTTGTTCTTTTCCTTGATCTTTAGGATTTGGTTTCAAAGCACTAGGAAAAGTTCTTAATGTTCGGTTACTAAGCGCAATAGCGATATGTCTCAATTGATTTTCAATATTCTTAATAGCAGCTCCTTGATTTTGTAATTGATTTCCTTGAATTTGTAATTGCTTGATTCTGCAATTGTTACATGTTTAATATCAGCTCTTCCATAGACAACTTCTTTTCCTTAATTTGAGTGTTACTGTTTAATTTTTAGTATCAGCTTTTCCATTGATAACTTCTTGTCTTTAATTTGAGTGTTGCTGTTAAATCTTGAGGATAAGAAGGTCTATAGTTTACATTTCCTTGGTTGGATGAATTTCCTAATGGGTTCACTTGGTTGTTTGCCCATTGTTGATTTGTAGAAGAATTGTTATAAAAATTTGGATTATTCTTCTAACCTGGGTTATAATAGTTTGAATAAGGGTTGTTAGGTCTATTAATAGCATTTAAAGTCTCAGTGAAGGTTGAACATCCACAAATTGCCCAGATGAATTCTCTTCCATCATAGGACGTGTTGGAGAACGGTTGAACATCCACAAATTGCCGAGATGAATTATCTTCCATCATAGAAGATGTTGGAGAATAGTTCATCCCATAGTGATCTAATTTCTTTAATATTGCATAAATCTACGAAGCTAACATAGATATTGCATCAGAATTATGGATACTAGCTACTCTTTTAGGATTTACCCATTGAGAGGGACATTAAAATTTGTTGGTAGCCATCTCTTCTATTAATGAATAAGCCTCATCAAAAGGTTTTGACATTAACGAAACCAGCCACAACATCTATAATTGATCTAAGTGATCCCACTAGTCCATTATAAAAAGTTTGAATAGCAGTAGCATCTATAATCGACCTAAGAGATCCCACTAATCTATTATAAAAAGTTTGAATTATCAACCAATCTGGTAACGAATGATGAGGGCATTTCTTAAGAATATCCTTAAATCTCTCCCAAGATTCGTATATTGACTCTCCATCAATTTGATAAAACGATGTTATGTCATTTCTAAGTTTAGCAGTTTTGGATGGAGGTAAATATTTGGATAGAAATTTCTGTAAATGTTCTCCCCAAGTTCTAATACATCCTGGTGCTAACAAATTTAACCACATCTTAGCCTTATCCCTCAGTTAAAAAGGAAAAAGTCTAAGTTTAACAGGATCGTTTGAGACTGTCATATTTAAAATTAGCACACAGTTCTAAAAAACTAGTGAGGTGTAAGTTAGGATCTTCATTTGGTGTACCTCTGAATTGATTGTTTTGTACCATTTAAATTAGTGGGATCAGGATTTAGCTCAAATAAATTAGCAGCTACATCAGGATTTTGGATAGATAATTGAATTTCATCTGTTGTAGGATTTGCATAATCTCGTAGGGGTATAGGTTGGTGTTTATTCTTTATTCCTTGATTGTTCATATTGTTTTTCATTGTATCAGAATTTCTAGGTTCTCTTCTCAATCTTCTAATATTTATAATAGTGCGTTCTAATTTCGAATTGTAGGGTATAAGATTTTTAGGTCCAAATTTACTCATACAATTTGAAATCAGTACACAATAATATAATTAACTAAATATAAAAATAAGTTGCAATTCAAGTAAAAATTTTTCTAATAATCCTAATTTATCTGTTACTCACTCACTCCCCGACAACAGCGCCAAAAACTTGACCGCGACTATATGCTTAAAAATATAAGATAAATATGGACGTAATAAATATTCAATAATTTTAAAGTCACGCTTATCAACGCAAGTATACGTATCGCTCAAGCAATATAGGGCTCTAATGGAGTCCTAGATATCAATCCCACAGGGAGTAGGATTAAATCTACGAACTAAGATTTTAGAAAAAAGCAATACTTTAATTAAAATAAAGAAGTTCAATTTGCTTATCTGTCACTAATAGGCAATTACAATAAATATATAATTTTAATAATTATTAAATAACAAATGATACTATTGAAGGTTTAAATGTGATATTCAATATATAAGAAAGCTTCCTTCTCCTTGTCAAGAAATTATAGTGAATAGATAAAGTGAATTAGTTCAAATTATATTGTGCCAAATAGGAGCATATCTATTCTTTACCCTTTGGTCCAGGCATAGGTTAAAATTATATTGTGCCAAATAGGAGCATACCTATTCTTTACCCTTTGGTCCAGGCATAAAGAATTTATATTGTGCCAAATAGGAGCATACATATTCTTTACCCTTTGGTCCAGGCATAAAGAACTTATTGTGCCATATTCTTTACCCTTTGGTCCAAGCATAAAGAACATTGACTAATCCTACACCTTGTCAAGAAATTATAGTGAATGGATAAAGTGAATCAGTTCAAATTATATTGTGCCAAATGATATATAAGAAAGCATCCTTCTCTTTGTCAAGAAATTATAGTGAATGGATAAAATGAATTAGTTCAATTTATATTATTGTCAAGAAATTATAGTGAATGGATAAAATGAATTAGTTCAATTTATATTGTGCCAATAGTTTCTCCCTGTCAAGAAATTATAGTGAATGGATAAAGTGAATTGGTTCAAATTATATTGTGCCAAATAGGCACCTATTCTTTACCCTTTGGTCCTGACATAAAGAACATTGACTAATCCTACGCTTGTTTACTGACTATTCTTTACCCTTTGGTCCAGGCATAAAAAACATTGACTAATCCTACACTTGTTTACTGAATCTGCGTGTTACCCTTTGGTCCAGGCATAAAGAACATTGATTAATCCTACGCTTGTTTACTGAATCTGCATCGGTCCAGGCATAACAAACATTGAACAATCCTATGCTTGGTTACTGATTCTGCAGCTAGGCGAATAAAGTGAATCAGTTCAAATTGTATTGTGCCAAATAGGAGCATACCTATTCTTTACCCTTTAAATTAGTTCAATTTATATTGTGCCAAATAGGAGCATACATATTCTTTACCCTTTGGTCCAGGTCAGTTCAAATTATATTGTGTCAAATAGGAGCATACCTATTCTTTACCCTTTGGTCCAGGCATAGGTTAAAATTATATTGTGCCAAATAGGAGCATACCTATTCTTTACCCTTTGGTCCAGGCATAAAGAATTTATATTGTGCCAAATAGGAGCATACATATTCTTTACCCTTTGGTCCAGGCATAAAGAACTTATTGTGCCAGGGCATAGTGAATTAGTTCAAATTATATTATGTCAAATAGGAGCATACCTATTCTTTACCCTTTGGTCCAGGCATAAAGAACATAATTTGTATTGTGCCAAATAGGAGCATACATATTCTTTACCCTTTGGTCCAGGCATAAAGAACATTTGAATTGTGCCAAATAGGAGCATACCTATTCTTTACCCTTTGGTCCAGGCATAAAGAACATTGACATACGCTTGTTTACTGAATTTGTGGCTAGGTTGAGAGGATACCAGCTCTCACTTCGGAGCTCCCACGTTCCCCTCGCCTGATGGCTAACATCTACACTTCAGCACCTAAACGATAGGACCAAATTGGAGATTTTAGTAAATTGGAGATTTTAGTCTGTCACTGTAAAATCTCCAATTTTATGCCCGATAATATTATTTTCCTATTTATTTGCACCCAACTTCCAAGGGCTTTGACCACCCTGAATCTTAGATGTAATCTTCACTTTAGTTGTAAAACTCAACAAATTTTAACAAATCAATTGGTTAGATTGAAAGTAAATTAAGATTGAAGTGAAAAGATCATCACAATTTCTTAAACATTTTCATGACTTCACCAATTCAAATCACCATTTCACAAATCTCGAAACAAGGAGAAAGACAGATAAAACTACTCAGAACTCATGGGGAAAGCACAACAAAACTCAGAATTCATATATAAAATCAAAACCATACAAACTATAACAAGTAAATAACTTATCTCTAAATTTTTCCCCAAGAACACTCCTTGAAGTTTCTCTGAATCTCTTCCTTTCCTTACAACACACTGAATTCCTCATTGAAGTAGCAAGGAGGAAGAAATCTCTCACTTTCCATCAACTCTTACAATTTCTCGAAGAATTCCTCACAATTACACGCTCTAGCAAGCTCTCTATACACTAATGGAACATATCTAACCTCCAGGACTCCTCTATTTTCGGCCAAATTCTTCTCTTTAAATATGTGGATGAGTTTTCCCAAGAGTTGCTTATGCGCCCTTCCAAAATCCGGCCTTATCCATTGTACAAGTACACATAACCGTCGATCCCGCCGTCGACAGCCTCGATGGCGCCGTCGGCGGCCTTCTGGAGATTTTGTCCTGTAGCCTCGGGAAAAGCTCGCCGTCGGTGGNTAAAGCAAATTAAGATCGAAGTGAAAAGATCATTACAATTTCTTAAACATTTTCATGGCTTCACCAATTTAAGATCGAAGTGAAAAGATCATCACAATTTCTTAAATATTTTCATGGCTTCACCAATTTAAATCACCATTTCACAAATCTCGAGCAAGGAGAAAGACAGAGAAAACTACTCAGATCTCATGGGGAAAACACAACAAAACTCGAAATTCATATATAAAATCAAAGTCATACAAACTACAACAAGTAAATAAAATATCTCTAATTTCTTCCCAAGAACACTCCTCGAAGTTCCTCTGAATCTCCTCCTTTCTTTACAGCACACAGAATTCCTCTTCAAAGCAGCAAGGAGGAAGACATCTCTCACTTTCCCTCCACTCTTACAATCTCTCGAAGAATTCCTCACAATTTTGACACTGGTAAATTCTTTATACACCAATGGAACCTCTCTAACCTCCAGGACCTTTCTTACATCCAGGACATGTCTAATTTTCGGCCAAAATCTTCTTTTAAATTGTGGATGAGCTTTCCCAAGAGTTGTCTAAGCATCCCTTCAAAATTTGGCGTTATCTAAAAGTTTCATTGGGCATAACCGCCGACCTCGCCGTCAGCGGCCTTGAGGGCCTCGTCGACGAACCTTCATAATGAATTAATTCTGGAGTCTCGGGAAAATCTCGCCGTCGGCGAGGTCGATGGCGTCATCGGTGCCCTAGTTTAATTCTGCACATTTTGGTCCTTTTCGCTCCAAATTCGCTCATTTTTGCATTTTTTTGCTCCAATGACCCTAATTCATCATTCCTGCAACAAAACATAAAAAATATCTTTCTTTAAAGTGCAATATCATAAAAAATAGTATAAAATAGGTATGAAAATCTCAACATATTTTCCTCTGATCAAAATCCCTCAAACTTAACAATTACTTTTCCTCAAGTAGTTTTAGTACTATATAAAAGTTATGATCTACTGTAGTAAAGTTTTAATTCAGAAATACTATAAGTTTNCTACACCTTCACAAGAGTGAAAGAAGCCAAAGCCCCATCAAATTCCCCTTCTACAGAGCCTCTACCATATCTCTCAACCAACACCCAAAATCGGTTATGGTCGAAATCATACATAGACCTTACACCAGAGCCAGGGACTCCATCCCTAAGCTCTTTGGAGTATAACAAAGGTGTGAAGAATCTCTGATCGAAGCT
>JXCR01148783.1:395286-405356 GCA_002079205.1 Phalaenopsis hybrid cultivar
TTTCCTTTACTTTAAATAGTTAACTATAATCTTATTCTCTTATACTAAATACCTTAAGTTACAAAATTAATTTTCATTACAAAAATATTTCTTTAAATCTACCATAATATTTAAATAGTTACAAAAATATAGTTACCTGAATTAAATTCACTACATGAAATCATATAAATAATTTTTGAAAATATTGAAATAAATGACATCTAATAGTTAATCTTTTTCTTCCCTCCCCCAAACTTAAATTTTTAAATATGAAATAATACAAGTAGAAAGAAAAAAAACTATAAATATAAGTCATACCTCAGTATTGTAGGCATTTTCATCATTATGTAATATTAGGAGCTTTCTACACATATAAATCATTAGAGGAATTTCCGGGTAATGAAATTTTGAAATAAGTATAAAACTAAAATAAGCACAATATTTCTTAACACAACCACAATACTAAACAAAATAATTAAAATTAAAATACGAAAATAAAAATCACATTATATTCCAAAATAATACTCAACATCTATTATACTACAAATACAAATTTAACTACCACACTAACTTTATAACAAAAATTAAAATCATCCAAGTACAACGAAATAATAAAAATGAAAGTTCAAATACACAAACATCCATTTCTATTACAAACAGACTTACAGAAATAAAAGTACAAATATAAGTACATCAATTCATTCAATATCAAAATCCCAATCTATATCTTCATCTCCTTGATCAGCAGGTGGATTGGGCTGATACTGAATATATCGGGGGCACTCAGGAAATGTAACATCAAGCTCACCTCTGTAGTGTCGGGCCTGAGCTTCATAATAAGCTACCTCAAAATTTGAATGTCTCTAAAGGTACTCACTATCATAATTGTGTCGACGTTCTAAACCTCCAATCCTTTCACTTATCAATTCTATGCTCTTCCGCTGCAAGGTCAACTCATTCATCAATCAGAGATGGTAGGGGAACTAGAAGGTGGAAGGTCATAACTTGTAGAGGGGACATCTCTACTAGTAGAAGGTTCTTGACTTCTACTCCCCGTTCTCCATTTCTCATGGGATTCATAAGTCTTTAAATTAGCCTTACTAATGGGTTTCATAGGATAAACCCATTCCTCATCTCCACTTTCCACTCCAGAAAGTTTGCAAATTGTATAAATAAGTCCAGGATGTCCTAGACCTCCACTTGTCTCACTCCTTGCCGTAGTCAATATATTCTTAAGAATTATTCTCCCCACATTTATATTTCTATTATTTTGAATACAGAAATTTAGAATAGCTCTATCTCTACTTACCTCACTATGATGATAAGTCGGTAACAGACTAGAGGAAATGAAATAGTGCCACGCCTTAGAGGTGACATTCAACATGAAAGCAGAAAAATGTACCCGTTCTCGCTGCTTTATCTTCCATGTTCCTTTCNGCACTCTATTAGAATTTAAATCCTAAGTCTCGGGAAAATATCGTCGTCGGCGGCGTCGAGGGTGTCGTCGGCGACGTCCAGGGCGCCGTCGGCGGGCTCTATTGATTTTGTTCAAATTTTGAATTTTTGCGGTTTCGATCAATTTCAAGCCTAAACAACATCTTTTTAATCATTATAGACATAATTTTAAGTGACTAAATGATGTAGTTAGCACATATAAATTTTCACAACACAAAACATCACATTTATATATAAATTCCAAGAGGTACAATATATATTACATAACACACCTAAGTTTTGGTATTTTCTCAACCTCAATACATTAATTCAGCGTCGCAATCCAAGCCACAACACTCAAAACGCTGAAAAAAAAACATTTTATGCTTAGTCTCAACTATACAGAGATCTAAAAGCATAATTTTAAAGCGAAGCAAATACAAAGTTCAAATCAAAATACATAGATAGACAAATAGGTACTAATATAAATCTACTAATGTTCAGACTCAATGCTAAATTCTCCTCTGAGATCACTCATTGATTGCACATGAACGAAGAGGTTGTAGAAGGGTCGGCATGGAAACTCTTCAGTAGAATCCTCTTCTATTAACTTCATCCTCCTCATCAGTCGTATCAAGTTATCTTCTAAATGTCTAGAGTGCTCACAATGTTTCTTCATCCTCCAGTCTAGATGATCGAAGAAATCAGAGATACTATTAATCGCATTTATGAAATTGTGTACCTCCTTTTCCAATTTCTTGATTCGATGCAGGATCACCAAAGACTTGTCAGAAATTAAGGGTTGAACTTGCAGTGAATTCTGAGATGATTGATCTACTATAATGGTCATGTCATTTTCATCTTCAAAAGCTAGGAATCTCTCAGTTGGATCCAAAGGCTTCCAAGGTAGCAATACCTTTTCCCAATTTTTGTAGGCCTTCCAAGGTAGCAGTACCTTTTCCCAATTTTTATAGGACACTTGGAACTGATTACAAAGTGAGAAAATCGTGGAGGGGTGTCCAAGCCCATAAGGTCTCTCAGATGGATCCAAAGGCTTCCAAGGTAGCAGTACATTTTCCAAATTTTCATAGGACACTTGGAACAAACTGCAAAGTGAGAAAATTGTGGAGGGGTGTCCAAGCCCATAAGTTGATCCATGAACAATCAAATCCAAAATCGACATCACAATTATTGATACAATGTCGATCGACAGTTCTCTTTGGATGCAATAATTCAAAATGACACTTTCTTTAGAAACTTTACTGATCTTCAATGTCGGTAACATTTTCGCAGAAATGAAAAAGTGCCAATATTTCAAAACGAGATTTAGGAGTGTCGCAGAAAAACTAACATACCCGTTTTCTCTTGTTTCCAAGTCATTAGTTTCGTCCGTTAAATATTGGTAAATTTCATTCATCTGGTTTCTCGTTGGGACGAAATTGGAATAGTGGCAGACATGAACATTTTCGATCATGTATAATTTGTTGATCCGTGCAAGAGTGAAAGTGATCTATTTTCCTCACACATAAACAACTCCCTGATTGATTCCGTGTAAATTTGCATAGAATTCTTTTACCACAGGAACCACCACGGTGGCGGTAGTGTAACACAACACTTCCCATCTTCGTCATACTATCATTTCTTCAATAGCCATCGTGGGATTATTCAATCCACGATTTACGAATCCTCTTTCCTTGATCAATTTTTTCTTCGTCGGTAACTTGTTGAAGATTCACTACGCTTCTGCACTAATAAACTTTCACCGATTGAAAACTTACATTCTAGGATTATCAGGGGATTTGGACTCCATAGGAATGAAATTGGTGGCGTTTTACTTCGTTTTTGGAGAGAAAATATGAACTGGGAATCAAATTTTTGAGTTTAAAAAGATCATTCCCGCCCAAAAATTGCCATTTGAACCCAAGTAACTGCCATCTCGCCGGTCTCGCCATCGGTGGGGTCGAAGGCGCCGTCGGCGAGCCTTTGTATTAATTTTGCCTGGACTCTCGGGAAAAACCCACAGTCGGCGGCGTCAAGGGTGCCGTCGGCGGCCAAGGAAAAAATTGTACAGTTTCGCTCTGGTCCGAATGTGTTCCAATTTTTCTTTATGGATCCAATTCTTATGATGAGTTAAGGGTAAATAAGAGTAGTAGAGCTTAATACTACCACAAAATAGCGATAATTTCAAATAAAACTACTATAATCATGATAAAAATAAAGATAATGGTATCCATAAAACGCTTGGTTTAACGTCGTCAGGCCGACCTATTCAGGTGTCATTCAGGTTGACTGATCATTAAAACCTCCTTAAATTTTGGTCTTTTACCCTCAAAATACGGTTTTAATATGTGTCTGTTTACTTTAAATCTATCTCCAGTCTTCCAATCTTCAATCTCAACAACTCCGTAAGTATAAACTTGAGTCATAGTAAATGGTCCTAACCAACGAGACTTCAATTTCCTAGAGAATAACTTCAGCCTAGTGTTGTAAAGCAAAACTTCTTGTCCTGGTTCAAAGTTCTTTTGGTTTAATCTTCCGATATGTCATAACTTTAGTTTCTCCTTATAAATTCTGCCATCATCATAAGACTCATTTTTTAATTCTTTCAATTCATTCAATTGTAACAATCTTTCGTTATCAGCATCTTTCAAATTATAATTGAATTCTTTAATCGCCCAATATGCTTTATGCTCCAATTCTACTGGTAAGTGACAAGTCTTTCCAAAAATCAGTCTGTAAGGAGTCATTCCAATAGGAGTTTTATAAGCAGTCCTTTAAGCCCATAATGTGGTATCCAGTCTAGTGTATCAATCTATTCTACTAGGGTTTTACAGTCTTTTCAAGTATTTGTTTAATCTCTCGATTAGAAACTTCTGTTAACCCACTGGTTTGAGGATGATAGGTAGTAGAGATTCGATGAAAAATATTAAATTGTTCTGTCAATCTCTAAATATATTTATTTCTAAAATGGGATCCTCCGTCAGTGAAAATCATTCTAGGCATTTTGTATCTAGTGAAAATATTTTTCATTAAAAATCTTGAAATACTTTTAGCATCACAATGAGGTAAAACTTGTGCTTCAATCCACTTAGAAACATAGTCCACTGCAATTAATATATATAAGTTTCCAAATGAAGGAATAAATGGTCCCATAAAATCTAATCCCCAAACGTTAAAGATCTCAACTTCAACTTCTAACATGAAATTTAGAGGCATTTCATTTCTTCTAAATATATTGCCTACTCGTTGACATCAATCACAAGTTTTTATGTATCTATAAACATCTCTAAAGACCAATAAAATCTAGCTTCGTTCACAAGTTTTTATGTATCTATAAACATCTCTAAAGATAGTAGGCCAATAAAATCCAGCTTGCAAAATTTTATAAACAGTTTTATCAATCCCAAAATATTCTCCAATTTCAGAATCATGACATTTGCAATTTTATTTATCCCAAAATGTCCTCAAAATTCAGAATCATGACATTTCTGAATGATTAGCTCAGTTTCTTCATAAGGTACATATCTCCTCATAACCAGATCCTTACATTGTTTATATAAATAAGGCTCATCCCAAAAATATGTTTTTGCATCATGAATGAACTTCCTTTGTTGTTGCAATGTCAGCATAGGTGACAAAATATCACTTACAATATAATTAACAATATCAGCATACCATTGTGTTTTCCACTCATTAATATTATCAAATTATTGCATCAAAAGTATCTATCTAATCAACCTTGGTTTGACATCCTTCTTTTGCATCAGGTATTTAATCGCAGAGTGATCAGTATGCATAAAACATTTAGCTCCAATTAAATAAGATCTGAATTTATCTAAAGCATACACAATGACCAGTAACTCTTTTTCAATAATAGTATAATTAATTTGTGCATCATTAAGAGTTTTACTAGTGTAGTATATAACTTTAAAAATCTTTTCATACCTTTATCCAAGGACAGCTCCAATAGCATAATCACTAGCATCACACATCAATTCAAATGGTTTCTCCCAATGAGGTGAAACTATAATAGGGGCTATGATTAATTTTTCTTTTAATAACTTAAAGGCATTTAAACAGTTTTCAGTAAATTCAAATTTCTTGTCCTTTTCTAAAAGTTGGCATAGAGGTTTGGTAATTTTTGAAAAATCTTTAATAAAAAACCTGTAAAATCCAACATATCCAAGAAAACTCTTAACCTCTCTTACATTAGTAGGAGGTGTTAGTTTATATATAACTTGAATTTTTGCAGGGTCTCTATACCATTTTTCGAAATTTTATGCCCTCACACAATTCCTCCTGCAACCATAAATTGACATTTCTCCTAATTCAGAACCAAATTAGTTCTTTGCATAACTCCAAAACTTTTTCAAGATAATTTAAGCATGCATCAAATGATGTTCCAAATAAGAGAAATCATTCATAAATACTTCAAATCCATCATTAATTAACTTATTAAATATGGACATCATACATCTCTGGAATGTTGCAGATGCATTACATAATCCAAAAGGCATTCTTCAAAAAGCAAAAGTTCCAAAAGGACTAGTAAATGCATCCTCAAAAGCAATAGAAATTTGATGGTAACTGGTATTTCCATCTAAAAAACAAAAATATTTGTGCCTAGCAAGTCTATCTACTATTTGATCTAAAAAGGTAAAGCGAAATGATCTTTTCTGGTGGCATTGTTTAATTTTCTATAATCAATACAAACACGCCACCCAGTAACTTGTCTGATAGGTATTAATTCATTATTTTCTTTTATTTCAACAGTCACTCCTCCTTTCTTAGGAACACAATGAATTGGACTTACCCACGCACTATCTGAAATAGGATATATAATTCTAGTGTCTAACCATTTCAAAATTTCCTTCTTAACTACTTCTTTCATCATTGGATTTAATCTCCTTTGTGGTTCAACTCTTAGTTTATATCGTTCATCTAATATAATTCTATGCGTACAGATTGAAGGACTGATTCCCTTAATATCAGCTCAGGTCCAACCAAAAGCTTTCTTATATATTTTCAATGTATCTAACAATCTTTGCTCTTGCAAAATCATTTAATTCCGAGGATATAATAACAGGTAATGTAGATGAGTCTCCCAAAAACACATACTTCAAGTGGCTAAACAATACTTTTAACTCAAGTTCATGTGGTTTTATAATTAACGATGATAGATTCCTATCAACATTTTCCGTAATATCCAACATCTCAAATCTTTCCTGAACATAATCTAATTCTTCAAAATTCGTCGAAAATAACTTCATCATTCTCTTCAAAATGTTCTTTAAAATGTTCTTTCAATAGATGTTCACTAATTTTCATGCGAAAACTTTCATTATCTCTTTCAACAGCAGTGTATTTTATAAATTTTGCAATGTTAAAAGTCACTTCTTGATCCTTAACTCTTATAGTTAATTCTCCTTTTTGAACATTTATCATAGCTTTTCCAGTAGTTAAAAATGGTCTCCCTAAAATGATAGGTATTTCTTTATCTTTAGGAAAGATAAATTTGTCCACTTTTACTAACACATCTCCATATCTAAAATAATAAAATCCACAGGAAAGATAAATTTATCAACTTTTACTAACACATCTTCTATATCTAAAACAATAAAATCCACAGGAAAGATAAATTTATTGACTTTTATTAACACATCTTCTATAACTCCCTTAGGATATGTAACTGAAAGATCCGCTAACTGTAGAGTTACAGAAGTAGGTGAGACTTCTCCCAATCCTAATCTTTTGAAAATTGATAGAGGCATAAGATTAATGTTGGCTCCCAAAGCACATAAAGCTCTTCCATAAAATTTTTCACCAATAGCACATTGTATAATGAAACTGCCAAGATCTTTTAATTTTTCAAAAAGCTTTTTATGAATAATTGCACTACACTCTTCACTAAATGCAACAGTTTCGTTATCCGTGAACTTTCTTTTCTTGTTCAGAATATCTTTCATAAATTTCACATAATTGGGCATGGCCTCTACGAAGGGAATATTCACTGTTAACTTCTTAAGAATTTCTAAAAATTTGGAAAATTGTAATATTTACCATTAATTTCTTAAGAATTTATAAAAGCATAGAAAATTATTTCTTCTATTTGAATCAAAATATCTTTCATAAATTTCACATAATTAGGCATTTGCTCTAAAGCTTCTACGAAGGGAATATCAGTATATCTTTCATAAATTTCACATAATTGGGCATTTGCTCTAAAGCTTCTACGAAGGGAATATTTACTGTTAACTTCTTAAGAATTTTTAAAAATTTGGAAAATTGTTTATTCTGTTTATGTTGCTTCATCGTTAATTTCTTAAGAATTTCTATAAACTTGGAAAATTGTTTAACCTTTTTGTGTTGCTTCAATCTTTTAGGAAACGGTGGTGGAGGTTTCTCCATTTTTCATAAATTTCACATAATTGGGCATTTGCTCTAAAGCTTCTACGAAGGGAATATTTACCGAAGAATTTTCTAAAAATTTTGAAAATAATTTATTCTGTTTGTGTTGCTTCAATCTTTGAGAAAACGGTGGTGGAGGTTTCTCTACAGTAATTTTCATTGGTGTAAATGGATACTCTAAGTCTGGGTACTCATGATTTTTTTTCTTTTTCAATATCCACTTTCCATTTTTCAGTTTCTATTTTTTTTTTGCACTATTGTCTCCAATTCTTTTCCACTTCGTAACTGTATCACTTTGATTTGTTCTTTTCTTTGATCTTTAGGATTTGGTTCCACGGTACTAGGAAAAGTTTCTAATGTTCGGTTACTAAGCGCAGTAGCGATGTCTCAATTGGTGTTCAATGTCTTAATAACAGTTCTTTGATTTTGTAATTGATTTCCTTGAATTTGTAATTGATTTTCTTGATTCTGCAATTGTTGACACATGTTTAATATCAGCTCTTCCATAGACAACTTCTTTTCCTTAATTTGAGTGTTACTGTTTAATTTCAATATCAGCTCTTCCATAGACTTCTTCTCCTTAAGTTAAGTGTTATTGTTAAATCTTGGAGGATAAAAAGGTCTATAGTTAACATTTCCTTGGTTGGATGAATTTCCTAATGGGTTTACTGGGTTGTTTGTCCATTGTTGATTTGTAGAGGAATTGTTATTCCAATTAAAATTTGGATGATTCTTCCAACCTGGGTTATAATAGTTTGAATAAGGGTTATTGGGTCTATTAATAGCATTTAAAGTCTCATATGAAGGTTGAACATCCACAAATTGCCCAGATGAATTCTCTTCCATCATAGGAGGAGTTGGAGAATAATTCATCCCATAATGATCTAATTTCTTTAATATTGCAGCAATCTGCGAAGCTAACATAGATATTGCATCAAAATCATGGATACTAGCTATTCTTTTAGGATTTACCCGTTTAGAGGGCCATTAAAAATTGTTGGTAGCCTCTCTTCTATTAATGAATAAGCATCATCAAAAGGTTTTAACATTAACGAACCACCAGCCGTAACATCAATAATCGATCTAAGAGATCCCACTAATCCATTATAAAAAGTTTGAATTATCAACCAATCTGGTAATGAATGATGAGGGCACTTCCTAAGAAGATCTTTAAATCTCTCTCAAGCTTCATATATTGACTCTCCATCAATATGACAGAACGATGTTATGTCATTTCTAAGTTTAGCAGTTTTGGATGGAGGGAAATATTTGGATATAAATTTCTGTGAAAGTACTCCTCAAGCTCTAATAGATCCTGGTGCTAACGAATTTAACCACTTTTTAACCTTATCCCTCAGTGAAAAAGGAAAAATTCTAAGTCTAACAGCATCGTTTGAGACTCTGACATATTTAAAAATAGCACACAGTTCTAAAAAACTAGCGAGGTGTAAGTTAAAATCTTCATTTGGTGTACCTCCGAATCGATTGTTTTGTACCATTTGGATAATAGCAGGTTTAAGCTCAACTGAATTAGCAGCTACATCAGGATTTTGGATAGATACGTGAATTTCATATGCTATAGGATTTACATAATCTCGTAGGGGTATAGGTTGGTGTTCATTCTCTATTCCTTGATTATTCATGTTGTTTTCCATTGTATCAAAATTTCTAGGTTCTCTTCTTAATCTTCTAATCCTTCTAACAGTGCATTCTAATTCCGAATCGTAGGGTATAAGATTTTCAGGTCCAAATTTATGCATACAATTTGAAATCAGCACACAGTAAAATAATTAACTAAATATAAAAATAAGTTGCAATTCAAGTAAAAATTTTCTAATAATCATAATTTGTTCGTTACTCTAATTGTGATTTTACTCACTCACCCCCGGCAACGACGCCAAAAACTTGACAGCGACTTTATACATGCTTAAATATATAAGATAAATATGGACGTAATAAATATTCAATAAATGTAAAGTCACACTTATAAACACAAGTATACGATCGCTGAAGTAATATAGAGTTCTAATGGAGTCCTAAATATTGATCCCACAGGGAGTGGTTTAGAACTACGAACTAAGATTTTAGAAAAAACAATACTTTAATCACAATAACGAAGTTCAATTTGCTTATCTGTCACTAATAAATAATTGAAATAAATATATAATTTTACTAACTATTAAATAACTAATGATACTAATGAAGGTTTAAATGTGACATTCAATATATAAGAAAACATCCTTCTCCTT
>JXCR01148783.1:406403-435967 GCA_002079205.1 Phalaenopsis hybrid cultivar
CATACAAACTACAACAAGTAAATAACTTATCTCTAATTTCTCCCCAAGATCACTCCTCGAAGTTCCTCTGAATCTCTTCCTTTCTTTACAACACACAGAATTCCTCTTCGAAGCAATAAAGAGGAATAAATCTCTCACTTTCCCTCCACTCTTATAATCTCTCGAAGAGTTCCTCGAAATTTTGACACTCTAGTAATATCTCTATACACTAATGGAGCCTCTCTAACCTCTAGGACCTTTCTAACATCCAAGACCTATCTAATTTTTGACCAAAATCTTCTTTTAAAGTTGTGGATGAGCTTTCTCAAGAGTTGCCTAAGCATCTTTTCAAAATTTGGTCTTATCCAAAGCCTGATTGGGCACAACCGCCGACCTCGCCGTCGGCGGCCTTGAGAGCGCCATCGGTGGAGCTGCATAATGAATTAATTCTAGAGTCTCGGGAAAACCTCGTCGTCGGCAGAGTCGATGGCGTCGTCGGTGCTCTAGTTCAATTGTGCACATTTTGGTCCTTTTCGCTCCAAATTCGCATTTTTTTGCATTTTTTTGCTCAAATGACCTTAATTCATCATTCCTGCAACAAAACATCAAAAATATCTTTCTTTAAAGTGCAATATCGTCAAAAATAGTATAAAATAAGTTTGAAAATCTCAACATATTTTCCTCTGGTCAAGCCTCTCCAGGGTCCTTCCCTAATGGATGCATTTAAACAGGATATCAATGATGTGATTTTTCTCTTATCCAACATGCTTAATGCAGAAGTTTTTGAATTTCCCAATCTCTTGCTTTACCTTAATGGGTTACTTTTCCATAAGTTCCTCCCTAACCTCGAATTCTCTGTTGATTTGGTTTACGACCAGTAAAAAGTATGATATCATCAATATCTCTTATGCATCTCATAGGTCAGGCAAAGCTCGACAATCAATGTCCTTACTCTACTTGATTATTTTTTACTTCAAACTTTACTGAAATCGACTGGTAAAAGTGTTCCCTAGTTGGACTGCTCAGGGCCAGCCCCAGACCGACAGTCCCTTGTTTGGAGGCTGCGTTAACCTATCGTTGGTAAAGTATTCTTCATTCGATTCGCCCATCGTGGAAAATTCCACCAGGAAGTCATCAATATTCTCAGCTTTGATGGACGTCTGTGGGATATAAGTGATGACGTATTCACTGAGCTCCACTACCCACTTTAGCAATGGACCTAAATGCTCAAGTTACGTGAGCACGAACTTCAGCGGATGATCCCCGATGACCTAGGTTGGATGATCTAGAAATATGGTCACAGCCTACGCGCAAAAATAATCAAATCAAATGTCATTTTCTCCATAATTGAGTATCTAGTTTCGACAACATTGTGTACTCAACTTGTGTAGTAGACTGAGAATTGTTTCCCAGCCTCTTCTCTGACTAGAATTGAGTTTACTGCTTCTCTCCAGCTCTTAGGTACGTTGATAGTTACTATACTGGTTTCGTGCTTTGGATTAGTCGTGGTGATTCTAAATGCTTCCTCACATTTGGAAGTTCATTTGAAACACTATTTTTCCCTAAGTGTCCAGAATAATGCTGTGCATTTGTTGCCCAATTTCAGAATAAAATGACTCAATCCCGTAATTTGGTCAATCGATCTTTGTATTTGTTTGGTGTTTTGAGGGATGACATATTTAGGACCACCTTTACTTTTTAGGGATTGGGCCACAATCCTTCAAGAGTCAACAAAAGGCCCAAGAACTTGTTGATCGACACACTGAAGGTGCATTTCGAAGGATTTAGTCTCGTATCAATTTTTGTTACGAGTTTGAAAGGTTTCATTTATGTCTTTTATTTATTGTTCAAATGACTTACTTTTCACATGGACGTCTTCCACATAGCCTTCAACATTTTCCCCTTTTGATTTGCATATATTACATCCATGTTGTGCTGATAGGTCGCCCCAACATTCTTCAGCTCGAAGGGCATTACATTAAAAAAAAATTGTCTGGTAGTGAAAAAAGTCTTCTCTGCATCTGTCAGAGCATCAAGGAAACTCATTATGGAGTATCTAATCGCATCATCCACCAATGTGCTGATTCTTGGCAGGGGGATTGGTATCCTTTAGGCAAGAGACATTCATATTAGTGAAGTTGACGTATATCCTCCATTTGTCTACTACGTTTTAAAGCCAGGTCAGACATTGGATTTCCTCGAATGTTGCTCTCCTCCTTTAGCTTTTGGACTTCCGTCGCAATTAGCTCGGTCAGGACTCTCCTGATCAATCGAAGATTTTACTACATCAGTCAGAAAAAATGGGTTGAAGTTGAGCCGATGGCATGCCACATCAATCGAGACTTCGAAAGTCTCTACAACTGTCTAGGCAAACACGTCTTGATGTTGGCAAAGGTCCTGATCAACAGGTTCTTATGCCCTACATCAAAACTCACTAATTAGAAAAATCTTACCAGGTTCACCCTCATCGGTCTCAAGACCTCCTTCCTTCTGTATCTGAATGTAAAGCAGCTCTTGGTTGATGTTGGTGATCGCTTGCATGTAACAACTCCTCGAATGTTCCAGGTTTTCTCAGATCATGATCATCTCTCCGTCTATGAAGAATTTCACAGCCATGTGGTAGGTTGAAGCCATGACTTGGTAGCTATTCGGTAATGGTCAGCTAAATATCACATTTTAGGTCAGTGAGGATTCCACAATGAGAGAGTTTTTCATGTTGGCGAACTGTTATTCTAAGTCACCCCAAGAGACAGGCAATTCGATCATGCCTAGGGCTTCCTTCCTATCGTCAAATAAACTGAATAATGGATTGTTTGGTGTCGTCAACAGATCAATTTTGAGTCCCATCTTGTCAAACATCATTTGTACAAAATGTTGGCCGAACTGTCGGGGTCAACCATGATGCTACCCATCTGGTAGTTGTTTATGAGTGTCATAAAAACGATTGCCTCGTTGTAAGGTTTTCTTTTGGGGGAGATTTGCATCTATGAAAATAATTGGGGGGTGAGTGCGAGTGTAAGAGGTGACAAAACATATCTTCCCTGACCTATGTTATTTTTAAGCTAGATGGCCGAGGTAACCCTACTCCACAAAAGATACCTGAGATGATTCATTCTAGATGAATTTCATTTGCCTGGACTGCGTCGTCCACAGGCTCCTCTACTATGGCCTTTCTTTGTCACTATGTGTGTGCTCCAATGACAATGAACTTCTTCAACTTTCTGGCCCTGATGAGCTCCTCCACCAAATTTTGGAGTTGACAACACTCCATGTCGTGTCTGTGGTCCCAGGGGTAGGCGCAATGTTGGTGCAGTTTTTAGTGGTGAGACTTTTTGAAGTATGCCTTATTTTGAATTGCCTGGACTAACTTGGCAATTGACATGTTTAGGGCTGTTGATCCTTGCATCTCTTGATGCACACGCAGTCACTCGTAGTACTAACCCAGTTGCTGTCCAAGATGGTATCGCTGACCCTTGCTTTCTCTGTCTCCCCCTCGACCATCATGAGATCAAGGATTGTCGGTCTGTCAGCTGTCAAGGGCTCTATCACCCTTCGGACTTCTGCGTCATCTTGACACTTTCACTTCAACGACTGGCAGTCAGATGCTTTTGGTTTAGTTTCTAAGGACTACATAAGGTCTTCCTCGACAGCGATGTAGTTGTTTGCTAATTCCAAGACCTCTGCGAAGGTCCTTGGCTTGAGTACGTTTAAGTCACAACTAATTCCATCTGACAAGCTGTTAAATCACCAGACAGCTGGCCGACACTTCGTGGTATCATCGATCTGCATGACTCACAAGAAGGTAGGTGGTCGGCCATGTGAACATGTGTTAGCCATAGCTTGGGATATATATGTGAGTTATTCCGAGTTGTGCTAAAAATTGTGCACATGTGAATAATGTTTAACTGTCAGCCATAAATGATAATGCATTGAAGGTTATGGATGAAATATAAAAATAATATATGAAGTTGGTGTGCTCATCTAAAGAAAAATCATCAACTAGAAAGAAGTTGTGACAATGATAACAAAATTTAATAAGATTAAAAAATAATGTTGTCAATATTCATACATGTACATGATTCAAATAAGTTTGAGTACAACTAAAATAATGTTTTAACACGAATCATGTAAAGTGGAGCTACATTTGAATGAGATTTGAATATGTTTAATTTAAATATTAACATAATGGACTATAATTTAGCGGATTTAACGCGCGCGTGCGCGCGCACACATACACACACATATATATAGCACGATTGCATGGCCTTCGTAGTTTTTTAATGATTATGATTATCTTAAAGATAGTGTGAGTATAGTTATAACAGCTACAACATAAGTAAAGAATTTTTTTTATTCAATTGAATACAATATAATATGTCAGGATCAAATCACTCTTCTCGTATGAGTGTTTTAATACTTAATACTGACAAACATGGTGCCTTTTAAATCCCATCAAGTACATAAATATATTATTATTATTAATAATAATATTATTATTATTATTTTCTTATTAAAAGCCTAAATCTATGATTAACAACATATATACCACGTGCTTTGAAATCTCATAAAGATTCAAATCATTGCTAATTTTTAATTTGTAATTGTGATTTTTAGACTATCAAGTTGAAAAATCAAATGAGTAATCAAAATTTTAAAAAAAAATGTTAAAAATACATATCAAATTGTAGTTTTCTGAGGTATTTGATGTATTTGTGACTTCTAAGTCTTGTAGCCTTCTGCAGTCTTTGAGTGGAGACCCTATCAACTAATTGCTTTTGTTGGGTCTTTACAGTGAGGATCATGTCTACTGCTAGCTTTTCAACGAGACATGTCTCCTAGGCCGTCTTTCTATGGGCATGTTAATTTTTCATCAAGACTTGTCTCACGGGCTTGTCTTCTTGGGATACCGTATCTTCCCATTGAGTATTGACTCGTGGACTTGACTTCTTGGGGTATGATATCTTCCCATCGAGTTTTGTTTCTCGGACTAGACTTTTATGGGTGCGGCATATTTCCATCAATACATGCTTATGGGCTTGTCTTCCAGAGTTATGACATCTTCTCATTGAGACTTGCCTCTTCGCTCCTAGGCTCAACTTTTAGAGATATTATATCTTTTCATTTAGACTTGCCTCCTAGGCTAGTCTTCCAAGAGTAAGGTATCTTCCCATAGAGCCTTCTCTCTTAGGCTTGACTTTTTTTAGATTGTTAGTTGAAGCACGTTCAATCCATGACTGTAGCATGTAGTGGAAAAAGTTAGGAATAATTCATGTAGGTTGTATGACCTCTCCTAGGTTGTATAGTCAGAGATACTTGACCACACGACTTAGAAGAGAATCCATCACACGCTCATATGAGAAGAAGATAATCAACAAGGATTCAAAAAAAATTTTGTGGAAAATTCGAAAAGAGAAAATCGCAAGGCTTAGCCCAGACGAAATGTTTTACTACAAGTTGGTGATTACACTTACAACCCCTTGCCCCATAGTCAGGAAAGTGTTATACAATTTCTCGGATTACAACGCATGTGCGCAGGAGAACTTATTTCCATGCAGTAGGGAGCAAGTGATGGCCGATGAGCTAGCTGGTGGCGATAGACGACAGTGACCGGAGATGGTTAGAGGAGTTGGTCGGAGTTGGTCAGAGTTGGCAACACCAATCGAAGTTTGTTGGAAGCGGTGGTAGCTGAAATCGACAATGGCAACCGAAGGCAACTGCGACAAACCAATGTTAGTTGGACATGTTGTGCAGGATGATGGGCCACAATTCCTTCTTTTACGAGCAATTATTAGGTGCAGTGTATATACATGTATATTTCGTTGCATTAATTGTATCAATACAACTAGTACGACAAAAATATGATGAAATCCATATGTGCAGAGTCTGCACCTAATAACTCTTCTCTTCTGCAGACTATGATCTTGCTCATGATCAGAGTCTATGTCCTATCTCATGAAATGGTTAGAACTCTATTTATAGATTACATGTTGCAAATAAGAATGAAATCAATTTTTTGTTGGATTATCCAACGAAATTCCCTTGATCAAACGACATTCAATGGACATTTCAACACCTTAATGATTTTAGAATTGAACGATCTCATGCTCGTTGGATTCATTTTATCGAGACTCATGATTTGACTACAAACATGTCATATTCATAATTAGTTTGTCGTTCTAAATATGTTTGACAAGATTTCATAAGTAGTTTAATAGCCTGATCTAGATTTGAGACAACTAAGATTAGATTGATTTTGATATGGACGGGTCCCTCTTCTCAAGTTGATTAATTTGATTATAAGTTATTGAAATCAAAGTTTTGGATGAACTTTAATCAAAATTTTAACATTTTTTATTCGAAAATTATTTCGAGATCTGTGCCATACTACGAAATTTCATGAAAATAATTTATTGATTGCATGTAAAATTTTATTTTTAATTTTACTAATTAATAATAAATTTTTAATAACCTATTTATTTATTAAAATTTTTATTGAACTTTTGCTTTATTATAAAATTATTCAACTTTAATTAATTATTAGTTATATTAATTAGCAATATGTTTTAAATTGATTATCTATTGAATAATTTAAATTAAAAAAAAAAGTATTTTTATTAAATAATCATTTAAAAAGCACATAAGTTTATGTAATCATAATCAATTTGATAATTTATTAAATAAAATTAACTTAAATAAAACTTAAATTAAAACAATAATCTCATCTCCCCTTCTCCTCTCCCCGAAACCCTCCCCGAAACCCTCGCCAACACCGCTCCCCTTCTCCCACTGTCGCCCAAACGCCCTTCCATTCTCTTTCCCTAAACCGTCGCCTTCGTGACCTAATCCTCGCAATATAGTATCCATTAGAGCTAACTGGGAAGCAAAACCTGCCGCTAGAATAAGCCATAGGCGGTGGAATCATGGGGCGGCGGATTGCTGATTCTGAAACTGAAGCTTTGATGGGGGTGAGTTCAAAAGGGGAGCTTAAGCGCAAGCAGAAGCAACTAAAGAAGGCCAAGTCCGGGGGATTTGAATCGTTAGGACTCTGTCCCGAGGTTTACCGGGGGGTTAAGCGCAAGGGCTACCGCGTGCCGACCCCGATTCAGCGCAAGACGATGCCTCTGATCCTCGCAGGTGCCGATGTGGTCGCCATGGCGCGTACAGGTTCAGGAAAGACGGCTGCTTTCCTCGTCCCCATGCTTCAGCGCCTGCGCCAGCATGTACCTCAAGCAGGCATTCGCGCTCTCATACTCTCTCCAACCAGAGACCTTGCCATTCAGACTTTAAAATTCACCAAGGAGCTTGGAAGATATACCGGTCAGAGTTTCCTCTCTCCCATTCTTATTTCCCTTGTTCAAATTTGTTTTTTCTTTTTGTTTTTCCCTTTATAATTGAGCAAATTTGTTCTGTTTGCTACATTGGGATCAATGAAATTTCTGCAGATCTTCGCACTTGTTTGCTAGTCGGTGGAGACAGTATGGAAAACCAATTTGAGACATTAACGCAAAGTCCAGATATTATAATTGCAACTCCGGGACGGCTCATGCACCATCTATCTGAGGTGGAGGGGATGACTTTACGATCAGTAGAATATGTAGTATTTGATGAAGCTGATTCGCTCTTTGATATGGGATTTTCTGAACAACTACACAAAATATTGCTGCAATTAAGCGACACCCGTCAAACTTTACTTTTCAGCGCTACATTGCCTAGTGCACTTGCAGATTTTGCCAAAGCTGGCTTGCGCGAGCCTCACCTTGTCCGACTCGATGTGGAGTCTCGAATCAGTCCTGATCTCAAGATCAATTTTTTCACATTACGGAACGAAGAAAAGATTGCTGCTTTATTGTATCTAGTGAGGGAAGTGATAAGTTCTGATCAACAAACATTGATTTTCGTTTCAACGAAGCACCATGTGGAGTTTCTAAATTCTCTATTTAGAGAAGAGGGCATTGAGCCTTCTGTTTCATATGGTGATATGGATCAGGATGCGCGAAAGATTCATATTTCCAAATTCAGGGCGAGGAAGACGATGATGCTCATTGTGACCGATGTTGCAGCCAGGGGACTTGACATCCCCTTACTAGATAATGTAGTGAACTGGGATTTTCCTCCAAAGCCTAAAATTTTTGTTCATAGAGTGGGCCGCGCAGCTCGAGCAGGAAGAACAGGCACTGCTTACTCTTTCGTCACACCAGATGATATGCCTTACCTGTTAGACCTCCATCTCTTTCTTTCAAAGCCTCTTAGAGCGGCTCCAACGGAGGATGAGGTTATTCGTGATATGGATGGGGTTTATTCAAAGCTTGATCGAGCAATTGCCAATGGAGAAACAGTTTACGGTCGATTTCCGCAGACAATTTTGGATCTTGCTTCTGATAGGATGAAAGAGATTATTGACGGGTCTGCGGAACTTATAGCTTTGCAGAAATCTAGCTCTAATGCATTTCGTTTGTATTCGAAGACAAAACCGTTACCTTCGAAAGAATCCATTAGGAGGGCAAAGGATTTAAGTCACGAAGGTCTTCACCCAATTTTTAAGGATGTATTGGGATCCAATGAACTGGTAGCTTGTGCTTTTTCTGAGCGTTTGAAAGCATACAGGTTAATGTTTTTTTAGATGAAAATAATTTTTTTTTCATTTATACATCTTTCTCTTAGTTTTGCACTTTTCTGCAATAACTTTTTTTTTCATTTGAGATTAGTTACTATTTTGGAAGATTTACATACATACCACTCAATTCCTATGTATTCATATGTCTAACAGCCAAACGTAATTTTTACATACAGTCTTGCCTATGCATGAAGATGTGCATTTAACTTTTTAAAAGTTAAAATGGTGGTATTTTTTTTGTGATATGAAAGATTTGGGTGTTGTGAATGTAAGCAAGTAAATTTTAGGTGTTAGATATGTAATTACATGGGAATTGGGTAGTATGTATGTAAATCAACCTTTTCATTTATACATTATGATTCTTTTAGTTGCATGCTTATCTGCCACCACTTTTTATTTTTCATATGAAATTAGTTACTATTTTTTATGCTCTGCAATCTGCATCAAGGCTTATAACTAATCTATCTTCTGAACAAATGATTCAATCCAGACCAAAGAAAACCATTTTAGAGGCAGAAGCAGAAGCTGTCAAATCAAAAAACTTACAGGTACTAGTAAATAGTTTGTTTATCTTTACTAAATTGTTTCCTTATTCAGCAGTGGCTTCTGTAAACACTTTCAAATTGCTCCAAAACACAATTCTTAAGTTCTATTCCCGCACATTCTTATTGTTTATAATTCCATATCAAATTGGTTCATAAAATATTATATCTAAAAATCTACATTGGCTAGAGATTTGATTTGAACTATTTATTGTTATTTTGATTCGTCGCTACAAGAATTCTATGGCTTGATTGGGGATTTGATTTTGCTGCTATTAAGAATTAATTTTGGTGGTTTNCATTTATACATCTTTCTCTTAGTTATGCACTTTTCTGCAATAACTTTTTTTTTTTTCATTTGAGATTAGTTACTATTTTGGTAGATTTACATACATACCACTCAATTCCTATGTATTCATATGTCTAACAGCCAAACTTAATTTTTACATACAGTCTTGCCTATGCATGAAGATGTGCATTTAACTTTTTAAAAGTTAAAATGCTGGTATTTTTTTTGTGATATGAAAGATTTGGGTGGTGTGAATGTAAGCAAGTAAATTTTAGGTGTTAGATATGTAATTACATGGGAATTGGGTAGTATGCATGTAAATGAACCTTTTCATTTATACATTATGATTCTTTTAGTTGCATGCTTATCTGCCACCACTTTTTATTTTTCATATGAAATTAGTTACTATTTTTTATGCTCTGCAATCTGCATCAAGGCTTATAACTAATCTACCTTCTGAACAAATGATTCAATCCAGACCAAAGAAAACCATTTTAGAGGCAGAAGCAGAAGCTGTCAAATCAAAAAACTTACAGGTACTAGTAAATAGTTTGTTTATCTTTACTAAATTGTTTCCTTATTCAGCAGTGGCTTCTGTAAACACTTTCAAATTGCTCCAAAACACAATTCTCAAGTTCTATTCCCGCACATTCTTATTGTTTATAATTCCATATCAAATTGGTTCATAAAATATTATATCTAAAAATCTACATTGGCTAGAGATTTGATTTGAACTATTTATTGTTATTTTGATTCGTCGCTACAAGAATTCTATGGCTTGATTGGGGATTTGATTTTGCTGCTATTAAGAATTAATTTTGGTGGTTTAGTAAAAAAGTTTGGTTCATAAACCTCAGAATGATAATTTCACTCTTATTTATATTATTCATACAATTAACTCATGCTATAGTTGCTAATGCGCTGAGTTATCCCACTTAACCTGCACCTTTACTTTTAAGTGTAGTTGCTCATAGATGAATAGATATGTATAATGTTGTCCATGGGGAATGTTACTATTGCCTATTCTATCTTTTACTTATTTCTCATTCTATTTTTTGGATTCTTTTGGTTCCTTATTGTAGCTTTTGTGCAATACAGCTTGCTTGGTTAGACGATTCTTATTGCTAACATGGCGATCTTACTTATGCATCTGTTGTACGAAAGCATGCTATTATTGTGAGGAATTTTTAGAAATTTTTTATCGCTTGATAATCCTCATCTTAAATTTTTTTTAATTTATCTCAGAGTTCCAATCAATTGCTTGACATAATGAGGAAAAAAAGAGCTGTTCATNAAATTCCTCTGTCAGCTTATAGGCCATTCAAAATCACTTCTTCCTTGCTGCCGGTTATCTTCCCGCAACCGATTCTCCCTCTTCCTGCAGGCTCTCTAGCTAGAATATTCTTGTCGGAGCTCTTCCCTACCTATCCTTCCTCAATTCTTCCATGCAATATTCCTTGCAGGCGTCCCTGCCGAATATCTCTCGACAGCTAGAGTAGCCACAGTTTAGATAGTACTAGAGCAACCCTACGAACTTCTCCCAGAGCTCCTTGTAGGTTTCGAGGTGCTTCTCCTAGCCTTTTTGCCTCTTCAGAGATCTAGTTGCTTCTTCAGAGCAAGAATATCTTTAGGACTTTTCAGGCATTCCTCCACTCTTGCGACAAGAAGCAGCCAAGAATCTTGCAGCTTGTGGAAGCTCAAAATTCTTCCAACTCTAAACGTGAATAGTGTTTATAACCGAATATGGAATGAAGACGTCAAGTTCTACTCTAGTCTCAGGGTTATCACATGCTTGTGTTCCCTCCAAGATCACAATCCACGTGGCAACTAATTTTTTTTGCAAAATGTTATAGGAGTTATAGGATCAGTGCCACAATTTCTGCCAACTCCATGTCATGTGTCTCTTCCATGTATTGCAACTCAATCTATAATCCCAACCCTGCGTTCTGCATTACCCTAAGTATAGTCTTCAGTGTCACTAAGGCCTTGCACAAGCTAGGGTCACCACAAAACACTACTACTTTGTCTCCTTCCGGAACAAAGTTGTTAGGTGTTTTTAATTCCTCTTAATCTCTTCTAAGGACTGAACCATTTCATACCCAATATCAATTTAGTGGTCCCAAAATCCCTGAATATTTTGCAGTGTTAAAATCACCTAATTACAAAGTCCCTTGCTTTTCTCTACCTGCTCTTGCAGATCGCTGGCTCCCAGCTAGTTCAAATTGAGACTGTATTGTGCGGTTCGGTCACCAAAGCAATCGATGATCTTGTCGTTGGCTTCCCAGCTAGATCCAATCAAGACTATAACTTGAGGTTTCATCACGAATGCGACCAGTGATCTCATCATTGACTTTCCTGCTAGCTCGAATCGCGACTGTATTGCGAGTTTCTTTCACAAAGGCGACACATCTACAATTTCAGAATGATATGAAGCGGAGCAATGACCTCGAATGCAAACGACAAAAAATTCTAGTGGAGCAGCAACCTCAAATGCTTTGATTCTAGTTTAATAGAAACAAGAAATTTTCACGAGAAGTAGGAAAAAATAATAGATTCTATTCCCCTGATAACAAAATAAAATGACACAATCTTGAATGCATAAAAGATAAACGATTACAATTCGAGAGGTAGGCAATCTATCTTAAACTTAACCCTAAGATTCAAGACACGGTGCTGGTGTAACAGAGTGCTTGTTATTTAAATGATCTACCTAAATATTTCTTCCGAGATAATTAGAGCTTCACATTTTTACATTTTCAAANATTATTATTGGATTGATTCCTCAACGACTCTTTAATTTGGTCTTAACGGGCACTTACATACATACCACCCAAATCCCATGTATTTACATATCTAACAACTAAACTTTGTTGCTNTTTGGATTGATTCCTAAACGACTCTTTAATTTGGCTTAACGGGCACTTACATACATACCACCCAAATCCCATGTATTTACATATCTAACAACTAAACTTTGTTGCTTACATTTATAACACCCAAAATTTTCATATCACACCATTTTAACTTTTTAAAAAGTGAAATACTCCTTTTCATGCATATGGTGACAAATTATGTAAAAATTGAAGTTTAGGTTTTAGGTATGTAAATACATAAGAATTGAGTATAATGTATGCAAATATTCCTTGGATAATAATGTTATTGACCAGCTAGAAGAGCAAAGTCATTTGTTTAGCAGATCCTTTGTGCGTATTTTTCGAAGGAATATGATAGGAATGAGACAAATTTTCGCAGGTACCAGGGCAAAAATAATATATTCTATTCCATCAATATCAAAATAAATGATACAAATCCCGAACACATAACAAATAAACACCTAGAACTCAAGATGTAGGCGATCTTGCCTGAACCCTAACCCTCAGGTTTAAGGCAATAGCCATACATCTTAACCCTAAACATATTAACCCCTATTCATACCAAAAAATAATAACTAACTGTGGAATTCTAAGAAGCTTTAAGTCGTGTTTCATAGGATAAACCACTAATATATCCAAGATATTATGGGAGATTTGATTGGAGATTAAATTGGAAACCTTTTGATTTGTGTTTTTTCCTTTCCCTTTTTTGTTTCTTTATTTTATATTTCAGAATTATTTCTTTTCTAATTTNCAAAAATAATAACTAACTGTGGAATTCTAAGAAGCTTTAAGTCGTGTTTCATAGGATAAACCACCAATATATCCAAGATATTATGGGAGATTTGATTGGAGATTAAATTGGAAACCTATTGATTTGTGTTTTTTCCTTTCCCTTTTTTGTTTCTTTATTTTATATTTCAGAATTATTTCTTTTCTAATTTAGATTAGATATATTTTGGTAAGTTTGTAGATTAGGAGATATTGGTTTACCTATATATTTACCCTTCATGTAAATAATGAGATCAAGTAATTTTTCCACCCAAAGTCTGATTTTCTACATGGTATTAGAGCCTCGTTTGCTAGGTTCAGGTCAACTTCATCATTAAGGCGTCGATTGCTCGTTGCTTCGTCTGCCTCGAACGATACATAACCCTCGACTTAAAACGTCCACTGCTTCGTCTGTGTCGAATTAATATGGGATTGCTTCGAACGGTGTTGTCGTCTTCTTACGACGACATCTTCATCTCCGTNATCTGATTTTCTACATGGTATTAGAGCCTCGTTCACTAGGTTTAGGTCAACTGCATTGTTAAGGCGTCGATTGCTCATTGCTTCGTCTGGCTCGAACGATGCATAACCCTCGACTTAAAACGTCCACTGCTTCATCTGTGTCGAATTAATATGGGATTGCTTCGAACGGTGTTGTCGTCTTCTTACGACGACATCTTCATCTCCGTCATTCAAACGAATCGACCTCGTTGTTTGGAAGCAATTGTCTGCTTTGTCTTTGACATCCATCTTCGTGTTTGGCTTCATCTGCTAGTCCTCTCTCTACTGGCTCCAGCTTGATTAGCTGTTGGTAGCAACCACGTCCAATAGCTTCTAAAATCCCAACAACTGCCCTACGAATTTTTATGCCCTTCCCTACAACATGAATTCTTCTTGCAGGCCAGCTGCGTTCATCATTTGTCGGGATTATCTGCCGAAATCACCATGCAACCGATTCTGAGGCAAACCAGAATTCCTNCTCCAATAGCTTCTAGAATCCCAACAACTGCCCTACGACCTTTTATGCCCTTCCCTACAACATGAATTCTTCTTGCAGGCCAGTTGCGTTCATCATTTGTCGGGATTATCTGCCGAAATCACCATGCAACCGATTCTGAGGCAAACCAAAATTCCTNGAATTCCTCTGTCAGCTTATAGGCCATTCATAATCACTTCTTCCTTGTTGCCGGTTATCTTCCCGCAGGTTGCAGACCCTCCTTCGCCGTTGCTTCTCCCCGCATGCCGATTCTCCCTCTTCCTGCAGGCTCTTTAGCTTGAATATTCTTGTCGGAGCTCTTCCCTACCTATCCTTCCTCAATTCTTCCATGCAATATTCCTTGCCGGCGTCCCTGCCGAATCTCTCTCGACAACTAGAGTAGCCACAATTTAGATAGTAGCTAGAGCAACCCTATTGACTTCTCCCAGAGTTCCTTGTAGGCTTCGAGGTGCTTCTCCTAGCCTTTTTGCTTCTTCAGAGATCTAGTTGCTTCTTCAGAGCAAGAATATCTTTATGACTTTTCAGGCATTCCTCCACTCTTGCGACAAGAAGCAGCCAAGAATTTTACAGCTTGTGGAAGCTCAAAATTCTTCCAACTCTAAACGTGAATAGGGTTTATAACCGAATATGGAATGAAGACGTCAAGTTCTACTCTAGTCTCAGGGTTATCACATGCTTGTGTTCCCTCCAAGATCACAATCCACGTGGCAACTAATTTTTTTTGCAAAATGTTATAGGAGTTATAGGATCAGTGCTACAATTTCTGCCAACTCCATGTCATGTGTCTCTTCCATGTATTGTAACTCAATCTATAATCCCAACCCTGTGTTCTGCATTTCCCTAAGTATAGTCTTCAGTGTCACTAAGGCCTTGCACAAGCTAGGGTCACCACAAGCACTACTACTTTGTCTTCTCCCGGAACAAAGTTGTTAGGTGTTTTTAATTCCTCTTAGTCTCTTCTAAGGACTGAACCATTTCATACCCAATATCAATTTAGTGGTCCCTAAATCCCTGAATATCTTGCAGTGTTAAAATCACCTAATTACAAAGTCCCCTGCTTTTCTCTACCTGCTCTTGCAGATCGCTGGCTCCCAGCTGGTTCAAATTGAGACTATATTGTGCGGTTCGATCACCAAAGCAACCGATGATCCCTTCGTTGGCTTCCCAGCTAGATCCAATCAAGATTATACCGTGAGGTTTCATCACGAATGCGACCAGTGATCTCATCATTGGCTTTCCTGCTAGCTCGAATCGCGACTGTATTGCAAGTTTCTTTCACAAAGGCGACACATCTGCAATTTCATAATGATATGAAGTGGAGCAATGACCTCGAATGCAAACGACAAAAAATTCTAGTGGAGCAGCAATCTCAAATGCTTTGATTCTAGTTTAATAGAAACAAGAAATTTTCACGAGAAGTAGGAAAAAATAACAAAATAAAATGACACAATCTTGAATGCATAAAAGACAAACGATTACAATTCAAGAGGTAGGCGATCTATCTTAAACTTAACCCTAAGATTCAAGACACGGTGCTGGTGTAACAGAGTCCTTGTTATTTAAATGATCTACCTAAATATTTCTTCCGAGATAATTAGAGCTTCACATTTTTACATTTTCAAAATCTATTAGGTTAGGCTGCACCAAAGATGTGCTTGATGAAGCCGCTTGTAGTTCTTATGTATTTCAGTTTGCATGTCATGGAATTATAACTTCACATATACATCTGATCTTTTGTGGATAACATGTATGGTTATTTAAGACAATTTTTTTGTTATGAATTTGCTTGACGTGTAAGCAGATATTTGGATGTGTGAGGGAAAAAAATGCTCATTTGTTTCTTTTAGGCATCTTTTTCACAGAGTTTTTTTGCACATTTTCTTTCTTTCACATTTATAATATATTATGCGTATGATATTTGAGCACTGGCTTCTTGAAAAATTCCATAAATTGTAAGCGATGATGAGATGTCATTAGATATGTTTAATATCTCTAGTCAATACTTCTGACTTCACGTTTTCTTTTATCTACATTTGATCCTCTTTTTTAGTAATGTTTAATTTCTTATATTTTTAATCAAAGTAATTTTTGTGTTAACTTGATGTCGTTCTTTTAGCTATTTTTGTTCCCATATCTTATAATCCAATGGCCTGTTTTGTGACCTTATTAAGTATAACAGTGAAATCATTCCATAAGTTCTCAATCTTGTGACTTTAAGGTTTGGTAGCTTTAGCCATGGTTATTCTTGGCCTCATTAGAAGCCATAGGTTTTCTCATTAGAGAAGATCCTTTAAATGCAAATGTTGAGATCATGCCAAGGGTATGATTATTGCAGTACAACTTTGCTTCAAGTTACCTAAAATAATAATAAAAAAAGTAAAGTTCATTATTATCATAGGCTATACCCAATTATTCAGCTCGGCTTTATGATTTCTGATTCTCGATTTGCCAATGCTGAGTACTACATGTTGTGCCATACTTTTATTTTGCATGTTCATGTNGCAAGTTACCTAAAATAATAATAAAAAAAGTAAAGTTAACAAAAAATCATTATTATCAATGGCTATACCCAATTATTCAGCTCGGCTTTAGGATTTCTGATTCTCGATTTGCCAATGCTGAGTACTACATGTTGTGCCATACTTTTATTTTGCATGTTCATGTATCTAAATACTTCTTTTTACTTTTTTCATAGCCGTCTAACATTTCTTTTTATCAGCCGCTCTGATTGGTGCATCTTTTGTCCTTCACCACAATTGTCATATTGACTAAGTCTATTTTTCACTTTTTATTTTTATGCGATGCTACCACTGCCATTTATGTAATATAATCATTTATTGCTAGCATTACCTCTCATCTACCATAGCTTCTCATTTTGCCCATGTTCAACTTAACTACCTATGGCTTCGTTACGTTCAAGACTCAGAGCTATACAATTTAGCTTGCCTACTTACATTTTACAAAATTTGAATTTATGTTTTCATTATATAGTCTTATCATATAGCACTCTTAGTGTGAACATCTTGCATTAGATAATGCCAGTGAAATATGATATGCTATATCTAAGCATATTCGTTTTTGAACTAATTAAGATAGCCATAAGAAGATCAAAGTTGCGGAAAATAATAATCTGAATATTGGTTAGAAGAAATTGTAAAAATGTGTTAAATTGTTCGAGCTTCGTTGAGATTCTTTGACATCACTAGGCTTTTAGTCGGAGAATTCAATTATTGGAATATNTTTAGATAATGCCAGTGAAATATGATATGCTATATCTAAGCATATTCGTTTTTGAAATAATTAAGATAGCCATAAGAAGATCAAAGCTGCGGAAAATAATAATCTGAATATTGGTTAGAAGAAATTGCAAAAATGTGTTGAATTGTTCGAGCTTCGTTGAGATTCTTTGACATCACTAGGCTTTTAGTCGGAGAATTCAATTATTGGAATATCATGTCAACTTGTCACTCAGTTAAATTAGCAGGCTTATATCGTGGAGAAATTTTCTTTCAACTACTTAATTAAGTTAGCAGGTTTGTACTTTGATCCGATTAGAAGAGTAGGTGTTTTATATTCAACTTATTTTAAGAAAGGCAGAGGTTGACCTAGGAAGATTTGGGTATGTTGTATAAAAATTGATCTTAATTTATTAGAACTAACTGAAAATTTGACACTGAATAGGAGGCAATGGAGAAAGAGGATTCATGTAGCCGACCCCACTTAGTGGGATAAAGGTTTTTTTGTTGTTGTTGTTGTTGTTGTTGTTTGTNAGTTTGTACTTTGATCCGATTAGAAGAGTAGGTGTTTTATATTCAACTTATTTTAAGAAAGGTAGAGGTTGACCTCGGAAGATTTGGGCATGTTGTATAAAAATTGATCTTAATTTATTAGAACTAACTGAAATTTGACACTGAATAGGATGCAATGGAGAAAGAGGATTCATGTAGCTGACCCCACTTAGTGGGATAAAGGTTTTGTTGTTGTTGCTGTTGTTGTTGTTGTTTGTTGCATAAAGGAAACCTTTTAAAGCATGTAATAATCACTCTAAACCACAGTAAGTGTAATATGGAATGGTGGTAGAGATAAATATTCACTCTTAAGGTTTATTTGGGATGGCTGTAATTTTTTTTTTGTAAATTTGATTGTAAAGCTGTTGTGGGAAAAATAACTTTTTTTTTCTTAAAAAATTATTGTGGGTATTATAAATATATTTATATTTGAAAAATTGAATAGCAACTTTTTTACTATTTTCGTACTTTAGGATATCTGGTTCTCAAAAGTTCTCACCATGAAAACTTTTGAGAAACATAAAAAAGACAATAACCAAACAGATATGTGGTAGCAATTTTAAAAAGAAACTTGTGAGAAAACTACCTCAAATAGATCTTTTATGTTGGAGCATATATGTCTGTATTTGACTCCTTTATCTTCTGTTTAAAGCCTTTGCTATTTTTGTTTATTTTTGAAAATTACATGATCTCATTTGTCTTATTGCCCCAAACAACAAACAGGCCAAGCCAATAATTTAAGTAAACAAAAAAACTTGTAAACTATTCATTTATGTTGTAATATTTTGTTTTATGGCTTGAAAGAGCTTGGGTTAGCCTTTTTATTTTTCCATTATATTAATTATAATTCTGTATCCCGTGCATGAGACCAATTATTAGGTTTTTGTAGGCATTTATGCTAGATTCTTACTTCTAGATATGGTTTGTGAGACTTGTTTTAATCTTGATTTGGAGTTTTAATAACTTATGTTCAAGCACTTTATACTTTTACTTTTTACAAGTTTTCAGTGAATTTGAGCAGTTGCATATGAGATTAGAATTATTCTCAACTTAAATATGAACTAAAATGAAATAGATTTATATAGCACTATCTAATTATTTACTCTATATAAGTTTCCATTCTTCTATAGTTTTACCTGTATACTTTATCAAGTGCATAGGATGAAATCAAGTTTGATAAAACAACATAAAATTACTTATTAGGCAAACTATAGGGCAATGATTGATTGCTGAACAACATATAAGCTTGTTCAGGAATAAGCAAGAAGTCTTATATCTTTTTGGGGCTGTTTGTTTTCGCTGAAAAGGAATGCTGTGTAAAAGGAATTCAATATAATTGAAATGCAGTGCATTTGAAATATTATAGAGTTGCTTGATTCGGTGTAAAATAAATGCATGCATTTACATTTTTGTTATTTGAAAAAAAATGAAATCATTGCATTGAAAATTGGGTGAATTTCAAATACAATGAAAATGAATTAAATGGTGAGATTTAAATACTGCAAAATTCTACTCATCATTCCATTTTTCTCAAACCAAACACTCAACCTTTTAAAATTTATGTGATCCTTTAATTTTACACCTACCCTTTATTATTTTTGTATGTTGAAGCTTACTAATTTTGTTTGAGATAGTTTAATTATCTAAATAACTGAACATTAACATAAACTAACCTTAAAAAAAGCCAGATTTTGAAGTTCTTGATGGAGCCCATTGGTTGCGGTTGTCTTTTATTCTTACCAGAGCACATTCTCTTTTTTCAATCTATATCTTTTATCCTATTGACTGAGCTTCTGCATCTCAAATTTACAAATCTAGCTCACATTTATTGTGTATTTACATGTCTCGCACTTAAAGTTTCTTATTTACGCACATAGTACCATGCATAGGTTTAAAACACGAAAGTGCTGTGCGTGTAAATATAAAAGTTTCGGTGTGAGATATGTAAATACATAAAAATTGCGTGCTATATATGTAAATTCCCCTTTAATCTATTTTGTTTGTAATATAGTACATTGAACTACTTAAAGACATTTATTATTTACATTTAAAGTTGCTGTGTTACTACCAGCAGATATTATTTTCTTAATTGAGTGTTTTGCTTATATCCGACCTTCTCTTGCAGGAAACGGATGTGGAGAGCACATTGTCAAATGATTGGGAAAAAAAAGGTTCTTTCTGTCCTCATATAATCTCTATGTTTGCATATGATATTAATAGAACTTCTATATTTATATCATGCAATCCACCCTTTTGAAACCCTGGTATTTATTTAAAAGTCAGTTTCCAATGAATTTCAGATAACTAATAGAATACAAACTTTCAAATAGTTTATGACAGTGCTGACAATGGTGAAGGCATGCTATTCATTTTAATGAAATTTACACACTGCCACACAATTCTTTTGTATTCATATATCTAACACCCAAAGTTTGATATTTACATTCATAAAATTTTGGTGTTATAAACCTATGCATGAAAATATGTATTTCACGTTCAAAAACTTAATAATAGCGGTACTTTTGATGTGATGTTAAAGATTTGAGTGGTATGCATGTAAATAACTAAGTTTAGCTGTTAGATATGTAAACATATAAGAATTCTGTGGTCTGTAGACCCTTTTTTTGATGGACGCTTTGTACTGAGTGTTAAGGACATCACATGATAATGGTATGTTACACAATAAATGTCTTAGAAATACAAATTTGGCATCATTTGCCTTCCAATTTGCTGTTCATGCTTTATTTGTTATAAACGTAATTATTTTTGGCATTTTGTTAAAACATGTTTATCTGTGCTTAAATTGGTTGTAAAATTCCTTAAATATCATATGAAAACATAGAGATTATTACGGGTCAGTTAAAGGTCTGCCATCTAATATTCAACTTTTATTACTGATTTTTATGTTTTTTAATCATTGCTGCTTGTTTTTTATAATAATTTTGTTGCTGTTGCTCATATTTTAGTTTGCAGTCAATTTGTTTAAATTGCATAACTGTGCGTTATTCAGCTTTAAGCTGTAATTAAAAAATGCTATTGTCCGTTGCACTAACATATGACATCAATTCTAGGCTTAAGTGGTGTGAAGAGGAAGGAAGCAAGTTTTAAGGATGAAGACTTCTATATAAGTTCTGTTCCAGCTAATCAAGTATGCTATCTTATAAACTTCTGCTCGATGTAATTAAATCGTTTTTTTTTAATTCGTCTTTAGTATTTGGTCGATCATTATGTGTCCGATCGTTCCTGGTTACGAACATATAAATTTTAGGGGCATTTACATACATACCACCTAATTTCTATGTATTCAGGTATCTAATACCTAAACTTTATTTGTATATTTTTAACACAAATCTTTCATATCACATGAACAAATTCCACTATTTTGACTTTTTAAAAGTGAAATACAGAATTTCATTCATATGCAAAGAGACATATATGCCAAAAAATGAAGTTTAGGTGCTAGATATATAAATACCTAGGAATTGAGTGGTATGCATGTAAATTTTACTAAAATTTAGTCATTATGATTATCGCGGTGTAGCAACAACTGATGCAACATTTTCTTTGCTTAGCACCTGGAGGCAGGACTATCTGTGAAGGGAAACCATGGTTTTACTTCTCAGAGGTAAGGATTTACCTAGATTTTCTTGAATTTTTCGCTTTGTTTTTTCCAATTAGCTTCTGTTTTCAATGTTTGGAGGCCTTTTGAGGGCAACACTAACATTATCCTTATTATTTGTGGCCATTTTTTGAATCCTCCTCCATTCCCTGCAGCCGGGTGTTGCTTAGGATGTTAAATCAAATTTTGCATAAGATGTTTTGATAAAACTTCTAGATATATTATATGTCGATTACTATTTTTGTTTGGATTTTTTTCCCATTTCTACTTTATTACATTCCTCCTGTCTTCACAAAGCAAATTGATGTTTAGGGAGCTCCTAAATGAGTTGCTATGGAGTGTTTACTAGAAAGTGATCTAGAAAGTTATGAAGTTGCTTTGACTACTTAACAATATTTTTTGGGGCATTTACATAGATGCCACCCAGTTCTTATGTACTTACACATGTAACACCTAAATTTAACTTTGTTACATTTATACCACCCAAATCTTTCATACCACATAAAATACCACCATTTTATCTTTAAAAAGTGAAATACATCTTTTCATGCATGGATAAGGTGGTTACATGTAAAAATTGAAGTTTAGGCGTTAGATATGTAAATACATAAGAATTGTGTGTTATGTAAGTCTTCTTTATTTTATTTGATGATGGTTGAGAAATTTGTTAGGAATCTAAAAACTGTAATCTAAATTTTTTTGCTTTGATTTTTATGAATGCTTAGTTTTTTTGTATAATGGCTCTGACCTGTGGAATTTTCTTAGAATTTCTAGTTAAGACTTACATAAACTTTAGTCTAATTAAGACTTATATTTTCTTCATGATTATGGGATTCTTGAGAGTTCAAAGCATTTTAGTATTTCTAGTTTTATTTTTATTGTCATTATATCTTAGGGACATGTTATAATAATAGGAAAATGATTTTAGGTATTTTGGGTACTAAGTAGTTGGTAGATAGAAATAATACAAAAGTTTTGGGTATTAAAATGAGTCGAGTAAAGATAACACGACCGAAAGTAATGCACCAAGACTCGCCCAAATTAGAGCTAACACCATATGTAATGTTCAATCGAAGAATGAATGGAGGATAGTTCTCCTTGGGAGACGTCCAATATAATTGGAATTATGTAGAAAATCTTCTCTTGGAAAATTTTCTCTTGGGAAGTTCTCATGCTGCACCCTATTAGACCGCTCCCTATAGTGTCGTCTTCCAAATAATTTGAAAATTATGTTAAGCGCAAGACTAAGGGTCTGTTTGGGGCAGCTGCAACTATTTGAAGAAATTACTGTGAAGCTATTATAGAAGTTGCAATTCAAAAAGCTGCAACTACTATTACAATATTTTTTTTTTTAAAGAGTCTGATTGTAGCTTTCTAACAACCACCACACTTAGGGTTCGTTTGAGGGAGCTTAATCGTTCATAAATCCTCCTTTAAAGGCCACATGAAGATAAGTAAGAACTAAAGTAATGCTTGTTGAAGTGAATATTATTGTTTGAGGAAAATAAATTGTGTCCCACATTTTATATTAGAAATGTTTATAATAACCGTATCTCTTTTAGGGGTCAATAAGCATTACAGTGGAAGAAACACTCAGAGTACCTGGCGTTTCAAAGTTGTTGAAAATAAACGTTGCGGTGGAAAAAACGATTGGAGCACCTAGCTAGGTTCGGTTGCAAAGTATAGCTTTTCACCACAACTTTTTAAAAAGCTGACAAAATGCGGGTTTGCCAAACACTAGAAAGTGCGGTGCTTCACTGCATCACCACCACAACGCTGGCCCAAACACACCTTGATTTGACAATTTAATCATTTGTTAGCTTTTATTGTGGGGTTTAAATATGACTTAATATGTTTATGGTTAGGTTATGTTTGATTGCTATCTTGAATCTTAGTAGAGTTTGGGAGAGATTTATCTACCTCTTGAATTGTTGGTGTTTATCTTATATGTATTTGGGATTATATCATTTGATTTGATATTCACGTATTAGATTCTATTATTTTTGCCCTAATTCCTGCGGAAACTGCTCTCTCTCTCCTATTAATTCACGGTACAGGGTTCCACCTTTGCGACTGTACATCACAATTCAAGCTAGCTCGGAAGCGAACAACGGGATTGCAACGTACAGTGTTCGCCTTTGTGACCAAACCTCACAATAAGATCGCGATTTGAGCTTGCTGGGAAGCCAACGATGTGATCGCGACGTACAAAGTTTCGCCTTTGTGACTAAACCTTGCGGTACCATTATAATTCGAGCTAGGTGAGAAGCCAATGACGGAATCACATCGTACAATTTTTTTTTTTGGTCATCGAACATCATGATATAGTCACAATTCGAGCTAGCCGGCTAGATTGCGACGTACAGGGTTCAGCCTTCGTTACCAAACCTCGCGACTGTATCACGATTCGAGCTAGTTCGGAGGCTAATGACAAGATTATGACGTACAAGGTTCTGCTTTTATCACTGACCCTCACGATACAATCGCGATTCAAGCTAGCTAGGAAGCCAAAAATGGGATCACAATGTATGATAGTTTTTCCTTGGTGATTGAAAACCGTCTAGCTGTAATGGTGGCCAAGAAAGTAGATGCATTAGAGTATACATTAGAGGGAGAGGTGTTCCAAATTAGATCTAAAATGGAGGAATATGATACAATCTGACGTATAAAAAGACACAAATTTTCACAGAAATTAGGGCAAAATAAATATTTTGCTTTAATAATTCAAACAACCCAACACAAATATAAAGATAAACACTTATAATTTGAGAGATCGGGGATCTCTCCTAATTTCTAAAATTCGAGAGATAGGAAATCTCTCCCAAACCTTAAACCTAAGACTTACCACAATAATCTAATGCATACCTAATCCTAAACTTATTAAGGTCTATTTATTACAAACAATAATAAATTATAAAATGTTCAATTGCCCTTAGGTGCATAAAAGATAAAATTGTTCTTGAACTAGGCAGCTAAATAACAGATTGTTTCTCGGCTATGGATGGATGATTCTTGTCAATGTAGGGGAGATTCATGGCCTTGGAAGAAATGGTGATCACAGAGTTTCAAGCAAACTTCCCGTCGATCGCCGCTGGATTAAGCGACGACTTTTGGATTGGAGTAGAAGTGAGCGACAACAAGTAGAAAGATTTACGTGCCATTAGGGTAGTGTTGCTGCATTAGGCGGATTAGGAGTTATGGGACTGAGCAAAGGAATCGAGAGCGGACTCGAGTGGTAACACTTGGAAGTGCGATATCTATACAGCTGGAATGAACAAAAGCAAGGGGGATTGAGTATTGGAATCATGAGTAGATTCGAGCGACGTTATTTGGAGGGGATCGCACATCTGAAAGTTTGGAATGAGTGACAATAGGAGCAACAAGATAATATGCGATTCAAAGTTGGAGAAGGTTGGTTTGAAGGATTGCTACCTGGAACAGGGAAATCAATTGAGGGATGCATCCAACAGTGTAGTGCCTTTGCTGCAGTAGCCTTCTAGACGAAAGATGATTCAGTAGTATATGTGGATGGGCAAACTGATTACAGTGCAGTGAATAAGAAAACAATACTCGACAAATTTCTCAACCCAATGATTGATGAGCCATTAAACGAGTTGTTTGGGGTTCTAATATTTTTTAAGATTGACACAAAGTCATGATATCATCAGATTCAAATGCGGTCGATGGATGTGCACATGATTCCATTTCAAACTCATGAGTGTCACTATAAATTTATGGTTATGTCATTTAGGCTCACCAACACACTTTCTACATTTCAACCACTGATGAATAAGTTGTTTCAGCCTTTCCCTTGGAACTGTGTTGGAGGTCCTTGAAAGAGATCCTATTGCACAACCGTTCCTGGAAAACCACATTGATCATTCGAAGATGCTGACTGTACTCGGAGGTGTTTACGAATCCATCGACAAAGCAATTGAAGGACAATTTTTAGTGGGCGGAAGTTGTGACCCAAACTTTTGAGAAGTTAAAGAAGACCATGAGGATTGTACTAATGATGGCGGTATCTGATTTTAACTAACCATTTATTGTTGAGATAGTTGCCTCAAACTATGGTTTAGGCGCATTCCTCATGCAATGTTAATGGCTCATCGCTTATTTCAGTCAAGTGCTGACGGGAGAGCTAGACTTAAGTTAGTTTATGAATGAGAGTCAGGAGTTTTCTTTCTTCCAACTTGAGGACAAGGTGTATTTTTGAGATGGGACTAATGTTAGACCACTGCACATGACATCATCAGCCTCATGCTCCACTCAATCGATGCTGGGCCCACCAATTGTCAATTAATGAATAAGGAAATAGTACCTGACAGTTTCTATCTCGAACTCATTAGGGTCTAACCTTATTCACAGCCGCCAACTATTACCTCCAATCATCCGGTACTATTTTCTTGTTTACTTTCATTTAATCAAGCTTAATATGTCGATCTTTGAAGGAGAAGATGCTTGTGGTTGAGCGAGAAGATGCTTGTGGTTGAGCTTATCACTTGGAGGGATACTTTGCCATCAATAGGATGACAAATGAAGAAAAATTGATGGTATCGGTCTTGTATTTGAAAGGGAAGGCTCTAGCATGATATCAATGGAAAGAATAATGTCAACCAATCATAACATGAGGAGAATGCAATGATTAATTGTTGGGGCATTTTAAACCGATTAAATGGAAAGGATTACCAACTAATGACGTCAAATGGGAGCATATGAATTAATCCAAGAACAATTTCCTCTCATCCACCTTGAGGACAAGGTGTTTTGCTTGGAGGTGAGTCATGTTAGACCGGCGCTGATTGTGCCGTCCACATAACCTGAACGCTTATGTTAAGTGCAAGGCTAAAAATACAATTTAATCATTTGTTAGTTAACATTTTTGGGTATAAACATGGCTTAATATGTTTAGGGTTATGTCATGTGTGATTGTTATCTTAAATCTTAGAGTTAGGATTTGGGAAAGATCTCCCACCTCTTGAATTATATGTGTTTATGTGTTTGGGATTTTATCGTTTTGAATTGGTACCAGTGGAATATAATTTATTTATTTTTGTCCTAATTCCCCTGAAAACTTGTCTGGTTACCATCCAACACTTCAAAAAAACGGAAGATTTACATACATTTGAACATACCACTTTATTCCAATGTATTTGCATATCTAACACCTAAATTTCAATTTTTACATTTTTCACTTTACATATGCATGAAAAGCTGCATTTCACTCTTTCAAAATTAAATTAGTGATATTTTTTATGTGATTTGAAAGATTTGGGTGGTATGAATGTAAAAAATGAAGTTTGGGTGTTTGATATGTAAGTATATAGGAATTGGGTGGTATGTATGCAAAAGCCTCTAAAAAAAGAAAAAAAATTGATTGATTGATTTGGCTGGTGCATATTGTTGTGATGGCTAAAAATAATTAATAATGTGATGATGCAATTTAGGGTGCACTAATTTACAAATTTGCAGATTGGAGACTGCTGTCCTTGATCTAGTTGCTGATGATAGTTCTACAATGCAGAAACAAAAATCTATATATCATTGGGATAAGGTATTTAATTGAAAACATCTTCCTTTTTTAAAGGCCTGATAAAATATTCTTATATTTTTTTTCCTTTGTTGACAGAGAAGTAAGAAGTACATCAAATTGAACAATGGTGAACGCGTCACAGCTACTGGAAAGGTAATGTAGCACTTTATAAGCTTTCCTATGCGTAGTTCTACTGTGATACCTAATCAGACATGGTGTAGTGAAGCTTCACATTTATAAAGGGGTATTAAAAGTAATATTTATTGATATAGTTCACCACACTATAAATTTTTCATTGAATGCAAAATTATTACTCTGGACTTCACATACAACAAGCACAACAACAAGCCTTTATCATATTCAGTGGGGTCGGCTACATGAATATTTTTTCTTCATTGTGTTGTACTGAGTGTCATATTTTCATCTAATTCTAATAAATGAAGATCATTTTTTTATACAATATGCCCAAACCTTTATATGTCTATATCTGCCATTCTTAACATATGTTGAAAATAAATATTTAATTTCTGATTCTAGTATGTTATGTTATATGAACGGTTTCTTTACTATTAAGTAGTGGGGTAAATGAGCCAAGTGTAGCGGTGAAAATGAGATGAGCAAGCTTATTGTTTGTTAATGTTCTTTTTGTTTGAACATTTGTTTGTTTGAATTTGACCCACCCATGTTAAAACTTGTTCTTAAATTTGCTTTTCAAGTTTGTTTTGTATTGATCGTAACGAGCTCGATTGGCTCTTATCGGTTCAAATTTTTTTCCAAATTATTAAAAGCTCTCAACTTTTTTTATAAATAAACATTCACAAAATGTGTAGAATCAATAAATAACTGATTGTAAATAATTGTTATGACTGAAAAATTATAATAACTGTTAGAATTTGTATTAGAAAATAATTTATTCTTAGTANTTTGTTGGTTCAAATTTTTTTCCAAATTATTAAAAGCTCTCAACTTTTTTATAAATAAACATTCACAAAATGTGTAGAATCAATAAATAACTGATTATAAATAATTGTTATGACTGAAAAATTATAATAACTGTTAGAATTTGTATTAGAAAATAATTTATTCTTAGTAGAAGTGATGATTAGATTTATTTAATAATATAACTTTATTTCATTTCCTATTTAAGACTTATTTTCTTGGATTGGATTTATTTCCTTTCCTGTTTTAGAATTTTCTATTTTCTGTTGTTTTCTTTATCTCTAAATAATTAATATAAATTGTTTAATTGGAGATATTAAGTGATATATTCTTTACTTTTTATTGTTTTTCCTATTCTAGGATTCATGTAAAGTTTATTTATACTCATTTCATATTAATAAAATTATTCTGCTTTATTCCGCATTATTCTAAGGGTCTGTTCGACGCAATTGTTGATTATTTATAATCTGCTAATAAACAGATTATTCTGATAATCTGCAGATTATCAGAATAATCAGGTTTGCTGTTTGAGACAACTTATTCATATTAGCTTATTGGTGGTTAAATGACATTTCTGCCCGTCTGATAAAATTGTTTGGAACAGCTTATTCAAAATAGCTTATTGGTAGTACAGAAGCATATAGTGCAGAAGCATACAATCATCACATATCAGTTCTAAAAGATGACATACAGTTCTCACACTCTCGTGAGTGCCAAAATAAATAAAAAAAAGGATAAAGATAAGTACAACTACAATGAAAAATATTAAAATATTTAATTTCAAACTCTGGCTACGCCTGTCCTTATCTGCACTATCAACTTGGGAAAACATCGGATTCTCATGACTGCTGACAGTGTAATATGTGAGACTGTCAGCCAACCGGAAAAAACCACAACGAGCTGAAACACCCTTGACACAACCGTAGAACTGTCTCCCAAAGCTATGAGACTGACGTGACGTGAGCAACGGAGACGGTAGTCTACAATAACACAAAATACCTCTGTCTGTAACTGAATCCTAGAAGACATGCTTGTATAACTGCGAAAAAAAATAAAAAAAAAATGTCAGAACTTATCCCAAAAAAATAAAATACACATAAAAATTGATCTACATATATACGAAGAAAAGAAAAATTTGCTAGATTAGCTGTCATATATAGCATCTTCTATACTCCCTCAAAGCAGCCATCTCGGTTGCACCCTCACCGTCCTGAGTTTCATATTCAACAGACTTGATCTCATTATCAGCTAGAGATCCTGAAGGTTCTAGGGAGTCAATAATTGGATCATCATCAATAATATTGAAGTCCGTATCTGAATGAGAGAGATATTGTCAGATGAAGTTGTGAAGTGTCATAGTGGCCACCACAATATGCACTTGTTTGAGAAATGAATACGAGGGCATATCACGTAGGATAACCCATTTCTTCCACACTTCAAATGTTCTTTCAATAACCGCCCCATAAAGAGGGCGTCATTTATTAAACATTTCTTTTTTGCCACGAATCATGTCATTTGCTCGCTCAAAATCAGGAATATGATATCTAGTGTCTGATAGGGCTTCAGGTAGCCCCTTAGCATCGGATACCCATCATATACCAAATAATACTTTCCTGTTAT
>JXCR01148783.1:436659-507713 GCA_002079205.1 Phalaenopsis hybrid cultivar
TCAAAATATCGTGCCACAAAACAGATGCCCAAAACCAGAGCCAATACCTCCCATCAAACAACGCATGCCACATATCTCAATTGGGCTGTAGCTAAAAACCTTTCATGGACTCGAATTTCATACAAAAAAAAAAGTTTCTGTATCTACACTTCTCAGAAAAAGGATCAGACAAAAGGAATGTTTCCAGGATCACAGCTAGCATCCCGAATCTAACAATCAGTTTAAATGTCAAAATATCTAGGCATAGAAAATGAAACATATTTCAACAGGCCTAAAACCCAAAACACAGAGAAAATGCCAAAAGCCAGAGGATGCTGAAAACAACTCATGCCATAGATCTAAACTGGGCAATTGCTAAAAACCCTTAATGTCATCATATTTCCCCTGATTTTTTTTTTTCATTTCTTGCATCTACACTTCTTAGAAAGAAGATCAGAGCAAAGAAAACATTTCAAAGATCGCAGCTAGGGAAATCAAAATAATACCTAATGATCAAGAAAGAAAACTGAAAAGGAAGAAGATTTGATCTCCTCTAGGGTGACAAACCAGAAAGGAAACCAGCGAGGGAGAAGACAAGGGAGATCAAAGGCACCTCCGAAATTCCTAGGGCAACGCGGATCGCTAACGCTGGACGCGGGGCTCGCTCTGCGTCGAACGACNGTGTCATCATATTTCCCCTGATTTTTTTTTTCATTTCTTGCATCTACACTTAGAAAGAAGATCAGAGCAAAGAAAACATTTCAAAGATCGCGGCTAGGGAAATCGAAAGAATACCTAATGATCAAGAAAGAAAATTGAAAAGGAAGAAGATTTGATCTCCTCTAGGGCGACAAACCAGAAAGGAAACCAGCGAGGGAGAAGACAAGGGAGATCAAGGGCACCTCCGAAATTCCTAGGGCAACGCGGATCGCTAACGCTGGACGCGGGGCTCGCTCTGCGTCGAACGACATATATGTTTTATCGAATGCGGACGCAATGCGGGAGGAAAATGCCCTTGCGAACGCATTTATCAAACAGCGAGTCGGCGTTTTCAGAACGCCGCCGCTCCCAATAAGCTGCCCCAAATGTGCTTAAATTTCAACATGGTATCAAAACTTTGAAACAAACCCTAGTATCTCCCGCCACGGGAAAACTTTATATTTCCTGCAGTCGACAATCCTTGCCTTGCTAACAGACCCTTCCTCTACCTCTTTTCAATTTTTTTACTAGAAGCTTCCTCTCCCTGCAGAACCCTCCGCCAGAATTTCCTCGTGCAGCCTTTCCCTCTGCAGACTCTTTCCTCTGCAATTTCTTTTATGCCTACAGGTCATACCTGCAACNGCGGCGTTCTGACGAGGCGGCGTTTTCAGAACGCCGCCGCTCCCAATAAGCTGCCCCAAATTTGCTTAAATTTCAACATGGTATCAAAACTTTGAAACAAACCCTAGTATCTCCCGCCACGGGAAAACTTTATATTTCCTGCAGTCGACAATCCTTGCCTTGCTAACAGACCCTTCCTCTACCTCTTTTCAATTTTTCTGCTAGAAGCTTCCTCTCCCTGCAGAACCCTCCGCCAGAATTTTCTCGTGCAGCCTTTCCCTCTGCAGACTCTTTCCTCTGCAATTTCTTTTATGCCTACAGGTCATACCTGCAACCAACAATTTTTACTTGACTGCTGCCATAATCGCAACTGTTTTCCTCATTGTTTTGATCGTGGGCGTGGAGGGATTTGGCTCTGACGCCACTATGGCCGTTGTGGATTCCTCCGGGACCATCTGTGGCATCTTCACCGGTGCTAAAAAGCGGAGCCTTTATTGTGCGCGAGGAGGGCAGCAGGCTTTCTCCGTATCACCAAACTTCTCCTTGAGTTGGTCTCTGGTGCCTGTGATTTCTGCGTGCTTTGTTTCGGCGGACTCGGCTTCTTCTGTTGGAGCACCAAAAAAATGATCCTCTTTCCTCCCCGCTAAGTGGGTCTATAAGGGCTCCACTGCCGTCACCGACCTTAGTGTTGGCCAGAATCAAATTGCGCCCGAGAAGAAAACAACCGAAATCAGGTGGTGGCATGGGGACGAAACATTTCCGCTATCCGCCCTCGACGCTCACCAGTATATTACCTTATGGAGAGGGTTTTCTTGCGGGATTGGGAATAACACCTGCGTACGATGTTGGGGAGGCCTTGGCTTGTACATTGAGAGCGTGTTTTTGAATTCTTCGATGGTAAGCATCACTGTTGGAGACTCCCATGCCCGCGTAATCACTATCTCAGGTTTGTTGATCTGCAGGGGAAGCAACAGTTCCGGTCTATTGAAAGCTTCATCCGGAAATGCCTGAGTTTTCTGGTCTAGCACTCATGCTGAACTATTTGTGTGCTATAAAGTAACATAATTTATTGNACCCGCGTAATCACTATCTCAGGTTTGTTGATCTGCAGGGGAAGCAACAGTTCCGGTCAATTGAAAGCTTCATCCAGAAATGCCTGAGTTTTCTGGTCTAGCACTCATGCTGAACTATTTGTGTGCTATAAAGTAACATAATTTATTGTCTTCTGTTGGGGTGGTGTCATCGGAGACCGAAGTTATTCTCCCATGGAAAACACCTTGTTCGAATCTTTCGTCGCAGGTGACGACCTCACCTGCAGACTGATCACCGAGAATTTTATAGTGCTATGCTCAAGAACAGATCACATCAATACCTGTCACCGTTTAACCTCTACCTGTAATCGTTGCAGGAATCTGCGTTTCTGAAAAAATATACTATATATATATATATTGTGGCATCTTTCCTGATTCTGAGACTTTTCTAGGTCTAGGATCATTTGCAAGTTCTGCGGGGATCCAATATCAACTTGTTGCCACCGTTAGCGGCTCAACCACCAACTTTGTCATTGGCTTCGACATCTCCGTCATTGAAGAAGAGCAAAGTGTGGCTTGCCTACAGTATCATTTGGTCTGTTTGGTCCTTTGTTGGGCCGTGCACCATCCTGTATTTTGTATGGGTCAGCATTTTTTGGTGATAAAGAAGTCCACAATTATGTGTAGCTCACAATCTCCCATAACGACAATTATAATTATGTGTAGTCCACAATTATAATATAATTTGTTCCTATTATAAGTTATGATGATTAGATTTATTTTCTAATATAATTTTATTTTATTTTTCTATTTTAGGTTTATTTTATTGGATTAGATTTATTTTTTTTCTATTAGGCTTTCCTATTTTATGTTGTTTTTTTTATCTCCAAATAATTAATATGAATTGATTAATTGGAGATATTAGGTGATATTTCTTTCCTTTCATATCTTCTTTTTATTGTCCTTCTTATTCTATGATTTATGTAAGTGTTATTTATACTCCCTTTCATATCAATAAAATCATTCTGTTTTATTCCGCATTATTCTGAATTTCAACAATAACAATAAGAATCTATTAACTCAAATTACAATGAAGAAGTGAACTCATTACAATCTATTTAGTTAATAAATACATTACAAAATTAGAACTTAAACACTTTCATTTTTACTTGATGCACTACTCTAGCTTCATGCACTATTTACTTGATGCACTACTCTCTCTAGCTTCATTTTTACTTGATGCACTACTCTCTCTAACTTTATTTTTCCTCGTAAGGTGTTGCACAATGTTGTTATGTCTTGACAACTATAAAGGATTCAAAATTCAAAATTCAAAATTCAAATAACTTTTAACTAATGGAGTAGTTGCGGTTGAGTAAAACGGATGGATGGCCATGACGACGAAGTCAAAGAACGGAATATGTTGTGGGCTGTGTGGAGGGCTACTTGGCTTAACCGGATAGTTCTTGATGACAGGGACCTTGGAGAAGAACATTGTTTGTCATCGGATCCGTAACAACAAAACCAAANAGAGAAGAAAACAACCGTAATCAGGTGGTGGCATGGGGACGAAACATTTCTGCTATCCGCCCTCGACGCTCACAGTATATTACCTTCTGGAGAGGGTTTTCTTGCGGGATTGGGAATAACACCTGCGTACGATGTTGGGGAGGCCTTGGCTTGTACATTGAGAGCGTGTTTTTGAATTCTTCGATGGTAAGCATCACTGTTGGAGACTCCCATGCCCGCGTAATCACTATCTCAGGTTTGTTGATCTGCAGGGGAAGCAACAGTTCCGGTCTATTGAAAGCTTCATCCGGAAATGCCTGAGTTTTCTGGTCTAGCACTCATGCTGAACTATTTGTGTGCTATAAAGTAACATAATTTATTGTCTTCTGTTGGGGTGGTGTCATCGGAGACCGAAGTTATTCTCCCGTGGAAAACACCTTGTTCGAATCTTTCGTCGCAGGTGACGACCTCACCTGCAGACTGATCACCGAGAATTTTATAGNAAGAGAATAAAAGAATATCCTCAGCATCAAGTGGAGATCCGGCTGCAACAATAGCATCATCTTTGGATTTAATTTATGTTTGGTATGACTCATATACAAGATAAGGGACAGTTGCTACGAGCGAGTTGAAGGCAAACCATTAAGAGAATAAAAGAATATGCTCAACATCAAGTGGAGAGCCGGCTGCAACAATAGCATATTCTTTGGATTTTATTTATGTTAAGTATGACTCATATACAAGATAAGGGACAGTTGCTGCGAGCGAAAATATTTGTCTAATTGGGGGAGTTTCGTTAAGTGGATTGGTGGTGCATGGGCAACGGCCCCGCGGTAATTTTGTAATTACATATTGTACACAAGGGTTATATATATAACAGGGGTAATTTTGTAATTTCATATTATATACTAGGGTTATATATATATGTTATATTTGTAACCCTAAGGGTATGTACTGTTTTTCATAAAATCAGAAATTCGCCGCTCTTGCTCCCGTGGATGTAGGTGAATTGCCGAACCTCGTTAAATCTGTGTATTCTTTCTTCTGTTCATTGATTCCTGCGATGATTTGCCCTGATTTCTCAACAATTTCAGATAAATATTACATCATTGACCTATCCTTCATAGAAATATGATACAATTCATTTTTAAGCTGGATAATTCGAGAGCGATTAGTAGATTGCAGTCGTTGTCCGATAGTTGTCCAAATCTCCACATCGGAATCCAAATTAAGAACACATGATAGGAGCAGGTAGTTATATATGAATGGTTGTGATTGAATCCAGAAGTATATGGCTGCTCCTTGAGGCATGCATACATGGATAACCAAAACTCCATATCAAATGATTACAATTAACTTATCATTATTCGTATGCATGCTTATCAGTATGTATGTTAAAATCTTCCTATTTGCTTTCCCAAATGATCTGCTCTCTTCTAAATAACTGTTTCTACTATTTTGATGCATATAGATCAAGACAGAGAGCGGTGCAAAAGTGANAAGGCAGTTATATATGAATGTTTGTGATTGAATCCAGGTATATGGCTGCTCCTTGAGGCATGGTACATGGATAACCAAAACTCCATATCAAATGATTACAATTAACTTATCATTACTCATATGCATGCTTATCAGTATGTATGTAAAAATCTTCCTATTTGCTTTCCCAAATGATATGCTCTCTTCTAAATAACTGTTTCTACTATTTTGATGCATATAGATCAAGACAGAGAGCGGTGCAAAAGTGAAAGCTGAAAAATCAGGAATATATAAAAAATGGAAAGAAAGGTCTCACAAAAACATATCTTTTGGTGGTTCTGCAAATGCTGCTTCAGGACAGGATGCTTCTTCTCGTGCAGGTGAGTCCACATTCTCTCTTTCATAAAAATCTAACTTTTTTTTTTTCATATTTTTAGCTTTATCTAATCTTTCGACATGATTGTAAATTCGGTAAAAGTCTTGGAGCCGTTAGATTTGCTTTGAGATTAGTGTTATATACATCGAGAAGAAAATTAAAATTAAAATGAAATTCAGGGGCTTTTACATGCATTCCCACATAATTGTTATGTTTTACACATCTAACACCAACACATTCATATTTACATTCATTGTCACTCAACTTCTTAACATCATGTCGAAATGCTGCCATCACTGTTCCTTAAAAAGTGAAATACAGACTTTCGTTATAGATTTATGACATCGGAATGTTATATATGTGTAAATATCAAACTTTGGGTGTTAAGTATATTAATACATGAGAATTTTATGGTATGTATGTAAGTTTCTCTTGATATTTATAGCGAATTTGCTATGAATGATTTGGGCAGTATAAATGTAAAAAGAAAAGAAAATGAGTAAACTTTAGGGGTTAGATATGTAAATACAGAGGAATTGGGTGGGTATGTGTGTATATGCCTCTTATTTCTTTCATCCATGAATGAAACTTTAGTTCATTATGTTGTCTATATTTTTTGTTTTGTGGCTAATTTCATATGAATTTAAATAAATAGACTCATTTTGTATNCATATTTTTAGCTTTATCTAATCTTTCAACATGATTGTAAATTCGGTAAAAGTCTTGGAGCCGTTAGATTTGCTTTGAGATGAGTGTTATGTCGAAATGCTGCCATCACTGTTTCTTAAAAAGTGAAATACACACTTTCGATATAGATTTATGACATCGGAATGTTATATATGTGTAAATATCAAACTTTGGGTGCTAAATATATTAATACATGAGAATTTTATAGTCTGTATGTAAGTTTCTCTTGATATTTATAGCGGATTTGCTATGAATGATTTGGGCAGTATAAATGTAAAAAGAAAAGAAAAAGAGTAAACTTTAGGGGTTAGATATGTAAATACATAGGAATTGGGTGGGTATGTGTGTATATGCCTCTTATTTCTTTCATCCATGAATGAGACTTTAGTGCATTATGTTGTCTATATTTTTTGTTTTGTGGCTAATTTCATATGAATTTAAATAAATAGACTCATTTTGTATCTTCAGGGAAAAATGAAGCAAGAGGAAATAGGAGGGGCTTTGGTGGTGGAAAGAATAGAGCAGTGCTGGCTAATGCTAATGTGAAATCTGAGCTCAGAGATGCAGAGCAAGTGCGGAAGAACAGACAGCAGAAGGCTACCAGAATCAATCGCTTCAATAGTAAGAAGTCTGCAAAGGGGAAGAACAAATTTGTAAATAAGAAAAAATTTGGTAATAAGAAAAAATAATTTTGAAGATTTTTTTGTTTTTCAGAGAAATATGATTTAAATTTTGATTATTATTTTTTTATATTATTATTATGTTGAAAGAAATCAAATGATTTGAGTTGTTATTTCTTTTTAATTTTATTTTTAGGCTAAGTATTGAATTAAAAATGCATTTTTTTAGCTTTTGATGCTTTTTATTATTTTAAATTTAAAACTTTTTTCAATCCAATTTTTTCTCAAGATTTTTTTGAACTTATCCACGTCTTGAAACATCAATTTTATAGAAGTTTACTGTATAATTTGGGAGTTATAATTCATGAGATGTAATTAACTGTAAGGTTTTTGGATGCAAGATAACCAAATAAAGTACTTGAGTGGCTTGCATGGCTTGTTATGAGAAGAGGTTTTGGTGGATTTTTGAATTTTGAAGCCATTTGTCATGCACCCAAATTTGGTCATTTTGATCATGTGACTCTTCACCTTAGGCTTAATGATCTTTTATAATGAGGGTTTTTGTTGGCATTAATTTTGATGTCATGAGTGTATAGTATCCGTCCGCATGATTCAGGGTGGTTCATGGTCCTTCAATAGTGTCTAGCAACTTAGAAACTCACCCAGGCTCTTTAGCACTTGTGTGGGGCAAGTAGTTAAAGTTAGCAACGATCCAATCCTACCCGGAAAAGAACCCCCTTTGGAAGGGTTCTTTCAGGATGTGAGATGTGCTTGGTGCCTAAACTGAGGTTTAGAGGTCACCATACATCCATCTGGAACCTTTTATGGCGAAGGAAGCCACAAAATTCATTTACGTGTGCCATGGGATAATTAGGGTTTGAGACACTCTACTCGCTGACAGTTTAGAACTATCATTAGTACTGATTTCTCCAGTAAAAGGCTGACTAAAATACTCCATTTTGGAGTTATGAGATTATATTTTACTCATATGGAGTTTCTCATAACTTACAGATTGTAAAAATGCTTTGTTGGGCGCTCCTAACAAAAATTAGGATTTCGGGCTAGACCGGAGCCCCGCGTCGGCCCAGGGCACTTGGGCTCCCAAATTGCCATCCTGAATCATCAATCTCGTGCCTCAAGAGGTTCGAAACCTGTTTGTGGCATTTGGACAACTTTCCAGCTTCGTAGGAACCAAAATCGGGCGGGAGCCTAGTGTCACGGACTAACTTTCGTCAAGTCACCCGTGCGGCTTTAGCGCTCTCTCTTAGCACTAAATCAGCNTTTTTTTTTGTTTTTCAGAGAAATATGATTCAAATTTTGATTATTCTTTTTTTATATTATTATTATGTTGAAAGAAATCAAATGATTTGAGTTGTTATTTGTTTTTAATTTTATTTTTAGGCTAAGTATTGAATTAAAAATGCATTTTTTTAGCTTTTGATGCTTTTTATTATTTTAAATTTAAAACTTTTTTCAATCCAATTTTTTCTCAAGATTTTTTTGAACTTATCCATGTCTTGAAACATCAATTTTATGGAAGTTTACGGTATAATCTTTCCTGGTAAAATGCACAACTTTAATCGAGAGTATTCTTGATAGTTATAACCCATGAGATGTAATTAACTGTAAGGTTTTGTGATGCAAGATAACCAAATAAAGTACTTGAGTGGCTTGCATGGTTTGTTATGAGGAGGTTTTGGTGGATTTTGAATTTTGAGGCCATTTGCCATGCACTCAAATTTGATCATTTTGATCATGTGACTCTTCACCTTAGGTTTAATGATCTTTTATGATGCGGGTTTTTGTTGACATTAATTTTGATGTCATGAGTGCATGGTATCTGTCCGCATGACTCAGGGTGGTTCACGGTCATTCAATAGTGTCTAGCAACTTAGAAACTCACCTAGGCTCTTTAGCACGTGTGCGGGGCAAGTAGTTAGGGTTAGCAACGATCTAGTCCTACCCGGAAAAGGACCCCCTTTGGAAGGGTTCTTTCAGGATGTGAGACGTGCTTGGTGCCTAAACTGAGGTTTAGAGGTCACCATACATCCATCCGGAACCTTTTATGGCGAAGGAAGCCACAAAGTTCATTTACGTGTGCCATGGGATAATTAGGGTTTGAGACACTCTACTCGCTGACAGTTTAGAACTAACATTAGTACTGATTTCTCCAGTAAAAGGCGAACTAGAATACTAGGAGTTATGAGATTATATTTTATTCATATGGAGTTTCTCATAACTTACAGATTGTAAAAATGCTTTGTTGGGCGCTCCTAAAAAAATTAGGATTTCGGGCTAAACCGGAGCCCCGCATCGGCCCCGGGCACTTGGGCTCCCAAATTGCCATCCTGAATCATCAATCTCGAGCCTCAAGAGGTTCGAAACCTGCTTGTGGCGTTTGGACAACTTTCCAGGTTCGTAGGAACCAAAATCGGGCGGGAGCCTAGGCTCCCAAAACAGGCCAAAAATCGTCATTTTTCCTAGAGACTGAAAAGTAATCACCACCCAGGTGACGCCTAGGCATCTAGAGGGTGGCTCCTTGGCTCCAAAATTATTTAAATTTAGTGTTTTTCAAAAAAACATGATTTAAATTTTGATTTTTTTTATTCTTATGTTAAAAGAAATCTAATGATTTGAGTTGTCAAAATTGGTGTTTTTTTTTAATATTTTTTAAATTTAAAAATTTTTCAATCCAAGTCTTTCTCAAAATTTCTGTTAAAATCATTAAAATCTTGCCATTAAGATTTTAATGATAGACATGCCATTATCAAAATTAAATTTTTATGCATGTAGGTAGGGCTATAAATGAATCAATACACTTGATGAATAACTTAGGGTCTGTTTGGGGCCGCTTGTACGTTTCAGGATAAGCAGATTATCCTGAAACTAGGCCCGCGGGAGCCTACATTTAGTGTAAAAAACTCAAACGTGGCGGGCAGCGTTTTTAAAAACGCGCAAACCAAATACGAGATGATTAATATATGAACTAGTTAATAATTTATTTATAATTTATATATTATTTTATTCATTTGGTACTAACTACTTAGATGTTTGAAATTTATTTAATTAAATATGTATTTAAGAATCGTAAGATTATTTATTAATAGTTTTTTTTTTTATAAAAAAATAAATTAAATACTCATTTAAAATTTTAATTTATTCGCTTTATTTACTTTTATATGAAAAATTAATTACTCATTTAAATATTCAACATTTTTAGCTAATGCCAACAAGTCAAGAATAAATTAAGCATGGAAAATAAAATTTTTAACAAATATAAACATATTTTATGAAGCTCGTCGAAAGCTATTTGTGTTTCGATCAAGCTAAGTCTAAACAATGATACGCTCGATTGAACTCGTCTCTATTACAACCCCACATGCATATTTACTTCGATTAAAGTGTTGAATATTCAGGCACAATTTGAGAATACAGTCGAGGTTTATTTGCTTATACGACAAAATTGGTAGCTCGACATGACTAATCCAATCCAACATTTACTTAGGGGGTGTAAATTAACGAGTTTGAGGAAGTTCGGTGTTTGTTAATGTTTTGCTTGTTTTTATTTTGAAACATGCTCGTGTTTGAAATCTTTATTCGTATTCAGCTCGATTCGAATTCTTGGTTTATATTAGCTCGTGTTTAATTTGAAATTAGTTTCAATGTTTTAAAAATACTAAAATTAACTTTTTTTTTTTAATGATTACAACATAAAAATAATATAAAAATATTAATTAATTAATTATTTAATTAATTACATTGAAAATGATTCAAATAAGATGGAATAAAATTTTATTTATGTTCAGCTTATTTATATAANACATCAAGGATTCATCCCATTTCTTGGAAATTCATCAAAATGAAGGAGAGTCACTCAAAGACTATTTCCGCAGGTTTTCTACTGAAGTCCGTCAAATTCCAGAAGCAGATCCAGAGTTACTTAGGGGGTTTTCCTTGGGGGGCTTCGCCCAGGACCCTTCTACTCATCACTGATGCGGGAGACAGTTCGTTCTTATGTCGACCTTGTCCACCGTGTTGAGGCCCAAATCACTGCAGACGAGATCATCAATGCACATAAGGAACAATTTGAGAAATTTGTGAGAAAGCGCAAAGGTAACTCTGGAGATAATCATCAATCTTCGCAACAGAGAAAGTCTGAACAACAAAGGAATCATGACATCCTTCCTTAACCTGCAGGCCAACGAACTGAATATCGACCCAGGAATGACTATCAAAGATGAGCAAACCGTTAAGTGGCCTCACACCCTAAAACCTAACTCAGGGAATCAAGAACAGTACTGTCATTTTCATCGAAGTCGTGGCCACTCCACTGAAGCATGTAAGCAACTCAAGGAAGAAATTGAAAGGTTAATTAAACAGGGATATCTCGGTCGATTTGTGCAAAACAAACCAACTGGTATCAATAATGCTCCTACTGGGGGGCAACATACACCAAGGCAGCAACATTGGGGTCAACCAGTCGTAGGAGAAATTCAAACAATTGCTGGAGGCCCATCGCTGATTGATCAAGTCCTTATCACTATACATGGTGAACCAATGCAGAAGAAATTATGCCTCGAGCCTATAAATTTTGATGATTCTGATCTGGAAGGAGTTTGATTCCCCCATCAAGATCCTCTCGTCATTAGCACAGGAATTAGTGAGTCCTGCTATAACGTAAAGAGGATCTTGATCGACAATGGGAGCTCTGTCGATGTCTTGTTCTATTCAACTTTCCTCAGTTTAAGATTGACAAGGGAAAAACTTCAACCTACATCTAGACCATTATATGATTTTGATAATAGACCAGTGAGGGTCGAGGGAACAATAAATCTCCCTGTTATCTTGGGAAATTTTCCTTGACAGATAACCCACTCAATCCAATTCATCGTTGTCAAATCAGAATCAGCGTATAATGTTATCTTCGGGAGACCATTGCAATCAATTTTTGGCGTTGTGACTTCTGTAACACACTTGAAGATCAAATTTCCAACCCCAGCAGGGATCAGTTTCGTGTGGGGTGATCAACAGATAGCACAACCATGCTACCTCAGACAAGCTCAGCCACGCCCGTCAATGACACTTAACATTGAGAACTTTGATCTTTGAGATGAAGATGTATCTCAATGGGCTTCTCCCGTAGAAGACTTGGTTCAAATCCCACTCTCTGACGAACTTCCATCGAGAACAGTTCAGCTTGGTTCCCTACTCTCCGATGGGAAAAGGTCGGAGTATGTAGATCTTCTCCGAAAGAACCAAGACATTTTTGCATGGACTCTAGCCGACATGCATAGAGTTGACCCATAAATAATCATGCACTCTTTAAAGGTAGACCCGATCTTTAAACTGGTCATTCAGAAGAAGCGCAATTTTGCCCCAGACCGCTTACAAGCTATTGAACAATAAGTTAACAAGCTTCTTGAAACAAAGTTTATACGGGAAGTACATCATCTTGCATGGCTGACCAATGTCGTCATGGTGAAAAAAGCTAATGGTTCATGGAGAATGTGTGTCGACTATACAAACCTCAACAAAGGTTGCCCGAAGGAAAGTTTTCCCCTCCCACGCATAGATCAACTCGTCGATGCCACGTCTTGACATCAAATGTTAAGCTTTATGGATGCATACTCAGGATACAATCAAATAAAAATGAACCCAATAGACGAGGAGGTCACCTCTTTTCAAACAGATAAGGGCTTACACTGTTATCAGGTTATGTCATTCGGGTTAAAAAATGCTGGTGCAACCTATCAAGGACTTATGAACAAGGTCTTCAAAAACCTTCTCGGGCGTACAATGGAGGATTATGTTGATGACATGTTAGTAAAAAGCTTGGAAGCATCCCAACACATTTCTCATCTGGAAGAGTGTTTTCAACTCCTTCGTCAGTATGACTTACGACTTAACCCGACTAAATGTGTTTTTGGGGTCACATCAGGGAAGTTTCTGGGATTTATGGTAACCCATCGTGGGATTGAAGCAAACAAAAAAAAATCAAGGCGTTGAAAGAGATGGTGCCTCCAAGGAACATCAAGGAGGTGCAACGATTGAATGGTCGTATAGCCGCCTTATCTCTGTTCTTAGTTCGTTCTGGAGATAAGTATCTTCTGTTCTTCAAAATACTAAGAGGAGCACAGAACACTGGTTTTCAATGGACAGATGACTGTCAGATCGCTTTCGAACAACTCAAGGCATATCTGGCTTCACCGCCCCTTTTCTCAAAACCCATCCTAGGGGAAATGTTATTTATTGAGCTAGTTAGAACAGAGCTTATTGCATGAGGTGAAATAAAGCTATCTTAGACTCGTTGGATAAGATATGCCCTTATATCTCTACACTAGCCCTTATATATATATAATACGCCACCAACAAATTTCCATCAATCAGCACGAATCTCGGTACAATTTTTAAAACAAGAGACATTCAAATTTCGATTAAGAGCCATCCGGAGCTCCGCTTTCAACAAAATTATAGTCAAACTGATCGGCTCGATGAGACAGACCTAATGATATAAAAGTTAGTGCAATCCGAGTCAAATCAGGCCCAGATCAAGTCATTTAACCATTATTACAATATTTCCGGAGACATTTGAAAGGTCAAACAGATGTCGAATCTAGCGAGTTTATAGTCGAATCGAGCGTCTCGAATAGAAGAATCCAACGAGTCTAAGATATGCCCTTATATTCTCTGCACTAGCCCTTATATTCTCAGCAAGGAAACTTCGTTCGTACTTCCAGACTCACACTATTAGCTTTTACACGCAACTCCCTTTGAAGGTTATCCTAAAAAAACCAGAAGCGTCAGGAAGATTAGTTAAATGGTCAGTAGAATTGGGAGAATTTGACATCCACTATTTACCGCAACCAAATATCAAATCACAGGTGTTGGCCAACTTTGTAGTAGAATGTAGTGTCTACCGCTGATGAACCCTCTTCTCTTCCACAGCCACCTCAGTGAACACTATATGTAGACGAAGCATCTGGAAACTCAGGAGCTGGTGCAGGAATAATACTCATCTCCCCAAAGAAAGACATTTTGGAGTACAGACTTCGTTTGAAATTTCCAGCCACTAATAATGTTGCTGAATATGAAGCACTTGTCACAGATTAAAGCTTGCTTTCAACTGTAAAGTACGAGCATGATTATCTACACTGATTCTCAACTCGTTGCATCCCAAGTAAAAGGAGAATTTGACGCTCATAACTCACAACTAGTACAATATCTCAGTCTGGTAAGAACACTTCTCGCCCAAATTGAAACATGTCAGCTCGTTCATATACTTCGGGAGCATAACACCTGAGCTGATGCCCTCTCCAAGCATGCAACTTCAACAACTGGCGATCTCTATAAAAGAAGTTATATTGAAGAGATACATTTTCCTAGCATCCATGGCCCATGGGAGATACTTATAAATGACCCAAGTGAGTCATCTTGGATAGATCCCATCATCTCCTTCCTCCAAGACGGAACACTACCAGATGATGCTACGACATCAATTCACATCCAACGCATGGTGGCCAACTTCATCCTTATAGGGGATGAATTGTACAAGAAGGCATTTGTAGGTCCATATCTCAAGTGTCTTCCTCCATCTGAAGCTGATTATGCTCTACGAGAAGTTCATTCTGGAATATGCAGGGGCATCTTGGTGGCAGAGCACTTGCTCTTAAGATAATGAGGCAAGGCTTCTACTGGCTCACGATCAAGCAAGATGCATTAGCGTTTGTGCAAAAATGCAAGAATTGTCAACTACACTCCAATCTTACTCATGCATCGCCAGTGGAACTCACCTCTTTTCTAAGTCCTCGGCCTTTCGCTTAATGGGGGTAAATATCATGGGGTCATTTCCGATAGCTACTGGATAACGAAAATTCATCATCTTAGCTGTCGACTACTTCTCTAAATGGGTAGAAGCAGAGCCTCTTGCCAAAATCACTGAGGCAAATGCCAAACAGTTTGTCTCGAAAAACATCATCTGTCATTTTGGGCTTTCTGCGAAGATTATCACTGATAATGGGACTCAATTCACTGGAAGAGTTTTCACATCATTCTGTAAGGATCTTCACATTCAGTTGGTGCACACTGCTGTGGTGCATCCCCAAACAAATGGACAAACAGAAGTAATGAATCGTACTGTGCTCAAAGGATTGAAAACTCGACTTGAGAAGGCTGGGGGGCAATGGGTAGAAGTGCTGCACAACGTACTTTGGGCCTATCGCACAACCGCGCGAACTCCAACTAGGGAAACTCCATATAACTTGTGTTTCGACACTGAAGCTGCTATCCCAGTTGATATCGGAGTTCCGAACCCGCGAGTTAAGACTTTCGACTCAGATAACAACGAGGAAAAACTCTGACAACATTTGGATCTCCTCCCAGAAATACGCGATGTGGCCCATCTTAGAGCTGCTTCCTATCGCCAAAGAGTTGCTCGCCAATTCAACCGGAGAGTCAAGCCTCGACCTATTTCCATCGGTGACCTGGTCTTGCGTAGTATTGAAGCCGCCGACCATGGTCCGCAACGCAATAAATTATCACCTCTGGGAAGTCCCATATATTGTAGCTGCTATGATCAAGTCCGAAACCTTTAAGCTTAAGGATTCAGATGAGAAAATCTTTCCCCGGACTTGGAATTCATAGAATCTTCACAAATATTACCAGTAACACCCCAGTCATGTAGTCCACATATGTTATTACATCGCTACCCATGCATAATCAATGTATCTTAAATATTATTCACTTACTTTCCTATACATAAAAATATCTTTATAAAGCGTAATGACTCATCAACGAGTCGTCTCATGCTCTCGACCCGAGAAATACACAACTTCGGTTGTATCTTAGTCAGAGCACGATCAATCCCAGGGGGATTTGATCTAACCTTTTCCATATGGGTTAACATCGTCGAGTTTTAACTCCGGTAAACAACCCTGGATAGGTTAACAGTCCTTAGTGGACTACACATGATCCTTTCCACACAAGTTCATAAAGCGAGCAATGCTCCATAAACAACCTCTGATGGGTTAATAAGTCCTTAGTGGACTTTCGTTGGCTTCTCTCATACAAGTTAACATCATCAAATAATATTATGATGCATAGCCCCAGCCGAGTCAAGGGTCACTGGCGAATTATCTTCAAGGTAACATTCTTACGTGACATTGGACATACAATGTGTTGCCCCACCATGATGCTCCATCCGACGTGTTGTCGTGACGCACCGCTGCAACGCGTCATCAAGCCGTAACACATCGCCGAGACGTACCACCGTAACGCGTCGCGTGACTGCAATTCTTCCCCGCAACGCGTCGTGTAGCCGCAACGGCCTGCCGCAACGAGAAAGAAGATCCCGTTGCTTGCCTGCTACGCAAGATGGGGACGACTTTTCTCTTCGCCGCAACGAGAAAGAAGATCCCGTTGCTTGCTTGCTACAAAGGACGGGGACGACTTTCATCTTCGCCGCAACCAGAAAGAAGATCCCGTTGCTTGCCTGCTACGTAAGATGGGGACGACTTTCCCTTCACCGCAACAAGAAAGAAGATCTCGTTGCTTGTCTGCTACGCAAGACAGAGACGACTTTCCACTTCGCCGCAACGAAAAAGAAGATCCCGTTGCTTGCCTGCTACGCAAGACGGAGACGACTTTGCTCTTCACCGCAACACTTCGCTGCAACTTGACCCTGCAACTCTTCGTCGCAACTCGACACTGCACTTCTACATCGCAAGTATGCATTGCAACTCTTCACCGATAGACATGACGACTTTCTTCTTCTTGGGAAATCATGGTCCCGGATGATAGTCTTGAACTCAACGCGTCGCCGCAACGCCCCATCCCGACGCTTCGCCGCAACGCGTCGCCACAACCTGTTGCCTCGTCACGATACATCGTCGCAACGCATCACATTGCACCAACGCCTCGCCGCCACACATTGCTGCAACACGTCGCCGTGGCACACCACCGCAATGCATCGCGTCGCCACGACTACTCGCCGAGACGCACTGCCGCAACGTGTCACCTCAACCCAACACCGCAACGCTTCGCCGCAACACGTCACCGCGACCCATCACCACAACGCTTCGCCGNTTTCAGCTCTCTCTATTTGATTTAATTAAATTAATTAATTCTCGATGCTTAACTCTGGCCCGCTTCGGTTTCCACTCAGTGAACCGTTTCAAATTCCTTTCTTGGCCCGTCGGGTCTCGCATGACCGCTGGGTCACGTATGGATCGCGGGCGGTTTTGTTTCTGGATACGCGGGTCAGGTTTTGGGCTGGTAAAAAAGATGTTTATTTTTTGTTTTTGGTGAGATTTGAAACCCTACCACTTACGAATGACAAAAATTACTCATCAACTGAGTTAGCTCAATTTTTTAATTTATAAAAGATAAACAATAGATTTATATGCGTATATATAATACGCCACCAACAAATTTCCATCAATCAGCACGAATCTCAGTATAATTTTTTAAACAAGAGACATTCAAACTTTGATTAAGAGCCATCCGGAGCTCCGCTTTCAACAAAATTATAGTCAAACTGATCGGCTCGATGAGACGGACCTAATGATATAAAAGTTAGTCCAATTGGAGTCAAATCAGGTCCGGATCAAGTCATTAAACCACAATTACAAAATTTCCGGAGGCATTTGAAAGGTCAAACAGTTGTCGAATCTAGCGAGTTTATAGTCGAATCGAGCGTCTCGAAAAGACAAATCCAACGAGTCTAAGACTGCTCAATTCCGACATCGTTAAGGTACTCAAATGTCCATCAAACGTCATCTGATCAAGGGAAGCTCTCCGGGCTGTCCGATCAAAATGATTCATATTCTTGCATTAATTACACTCAAAACACTATAAATATGGTCTCACCCCTCATGAAAAGGAAAGAGACTTAAGAGAGAACTTGATGTTTTGAGAAGGAGCTCAAGTCCAAGATCATACTCGCCATCATCGATCGTCGTCGACCACCACAGACCGTCGACAACGACCGCCGGCCTCTGTCGACCACTGCCGGGCACGGTTGAACGTCGTCGATCACCGCTGACCTCTGTCAAATACCGCCGACCATCATCAACTGTTGTTAGTCACCCCTGACCTCTGTCAACCACCGCTTACTAAACGTCATCAGTCGACATTGTAACGCGGAAAACTAGTAACCCTTTCCCGCCTATGTGACAAGGGGCATCTGTAATCATAAACTTATAGTGAATTTTTATAACTGGGCCAGACCCCGTGGTTTTTCTCTTTTTACGGGTTTTCCACGTAAAAACTTCTGGTGTTATTGCCGCTTGATTCATTTTCATCTGAGTGTGTGCTGAATTCTCGTGCAACGCTAAGACGATAATCAATTACTTTACCGCCGCGAATTTTCTAGCACGCATCAATATATATATATATATATATATATATATATATATATATATATANCTTCAGCTCTCCCTATTTGATTTAATTTAATTAATTAATTCTCGATGCTTAACTCTGGCCCGCTTCGTTTTCCACTCTCTGTCATATCCTTCAAATTTCTCTCTTGGCCCGTCGGGTCACGTATGGGTCGCGGGCGGTTCTGTTTCTGAATCCGCGGGTCAGATTTTGGGCAGATAAAAAGGATGTTTATTTTTTGTTTTTTGTGAGATTTGAAACCCTACCACTTACGAATGACAAAAAATACTCATCAACTGAGTTAGGCTCAATTTTTTAATTTATAAAAGATAAACAATAGATTTATATGTGTATATATATAATACGCCACCAACAAATTTCCATCAATCGGCACGAATCTCAGTGCAATTTCTTAAACAAGAGACATTCAAACTTCGATTAAGAGACATCCGGAGCTCCGCTTTCAACAAAATTATAGTCAAACTGATCGGCTCGATGAGACAGACCTAATGATATAAAAGTTAGTCCAATCGGAGTCAAATCAGGCCCGGATCAAGTCATTAAACCACTATTACAAGATTTCTGAAGACATTTGAAAGGTCAAACAGATGTCGAATCTAGCGAGTTTATAGTCGAATCGAGTGTCTCGAAAAGACGAATCCAACGATTCTAAGATTGCTCAATTCTGACATCGCTAAGGTACTCAAATGTCCATTAAACGTCATCTGATCAAAGGAAGCTCTCCGGGCTGTCCGATCAAAATGGTTCATATTCCTGCATTAATTGCACTCAAAACACTATAAATAGGGTCTCACCCCTTACATGAAAAGGAAAGAGACTTAAGAGAGAACTTGAGGTTTTGAGAAAGAGCTCAAGTCCAAGATCATACTCGTCATCGTCGATCGCCATCAAACACCACCAACCGTCGACAACGACCGTCGACCTCTGTCGACCACCGCCGGGCACCGTTGAACGTCATCGATGACCGCTGACCTCTGTCAACTACCGCCGACCATCATCAACTGTTGTTAGCCACCGCTGACCTCCGTCAACCACCGCTTACTAGACGTTATAAATCGACATTGTAACGTGGTAAACTAGTAACCCTTTCTCACATGTGGGACAAGGGGCATCTGTAATCATTAACTTATAGTGGATTTTTACGACTTGGCCAAACCCCGTGGTTTTTCCCTTTTCACGGGTTTTTCACGTAAAAATTTCTGGTTTTATTACCGCTTGATTCATTTTCATCTGAGTGTGTGCTGAATTCTCGTGCAACTCTAAGACGATAATCAATTACTTTACCGCCGCGAATTTTTTAGCACGCATTAATATATATATATATATATATATATATATATATATATATATATATATATATATATATATATATATATNAGAATCATTCAGAATCCAATAAAATCACGTCATGTGGCGGTGACAGAAAAAAAATAAAAATTGGTCTGATAACAAATAGAATATTCATCCTGTGTTATTGTGTTATGAGAATATTTCATGTGTTATAATAACACAATAACACATCAATAATACTTAAATAATACAAAATAATACATGAATAACACGGAAGAAATATTCTCTTGTGTTACCGGACATATTTTATTTTATGTCTGTCACCGCCACTAGGAATGTAGACAGCGAGCCCAGTCTCTGCTCATGCTCGGCTCGTTTATATTTCGAGCTCAAAAAGTATGTTCGTGTTCGGCTCATTTGCTTAGTGAGCCGAACACGAGCTCCTCACGGACAAACAATTGTTTTGACAACCCTAATCACATAGCCATAAGATATTAAAGATTGAGGCAAAATTTAAAACATCATTTGAATCTAATTTAATCAATTGAATCAAATAATTGCTGATATTCGGCTTGTTAACTTAACGAACGAGCTGAACACGAGCTTCTTAACGAGTCGAACACGAGCTGTTCGAAAACAACGAGCTGTTTTGACAGCCCTAACCGCCACGTGACACGATTTCATTGGACTCCAAATGATTCTCTAAGCTGTGTCCAACATATATTGTGATTTGTTTGGGTAACGTTCTGGCATTTTGGTGTATTTTAGCACGGGTTTTGGAAAATATTGTAAATATAATTTAATTAGAATGTATGTTAGTATAAAAGTTAATATTTCATGTCAGCTAAATACTAANCATTTATATATGTATAATTGATTAGTAGTATTTCGAGCAAAAACGAGCCGAACAAGAACGAACAAATATTTGTTCATATTCGGCTTGTTAACTTAACGAACGAGCTGAACACGAGCTTCTTAACGAGTCGAACACGAGCTGTTCGCAAACAACGAGCTGTTTTGACAGCCCTAACCGCCACGTGACACGATTTCATTGGACTCCAAATGATTCTCTAAGTTAGGAGTCATGACAGAATAATTTTCCTGTGTCCAACATATATTGTAATTTGTTTGGGTAACGTTCTGGCATTTTGGTGTATTTTAGCTCGGGTATTGGAGGATATTGTAAATATAATTTAATTAGAATGTATGTTAGTATAAAAGTTAATATTTCATGTCAGCTAAATACTAATTATAAATAGGAAAATACTTTCTATATATATCATAACAATAAATAAGTTATTTTAAATAAAATTATGATATTTAATTATAATATAAATATATAAAAAAATAATTATCTTGTAGAAGCTCAAGTTGAATTACTCTCATACTTTGCAATGATGAATTGGCAAATTTGGCAGCTATTTTGTAGCCTTGTTAGAAAAAGTTGAGCAATAATCCAACAAGAAAATTCAATTTGAATAAAATTATTTAGTTTTTTTTTTTTTGACTAATTTATGTAATAAAAATGACCCAAATATTTTGGCACTTTTAGGATTATTTTTTAGATAATAAGTTAAAGAGATGATATATTTATTTCAACACTTTCACCAATAATAAAAATAAATTAAATATAGAAATATATTTTGCAAAATAAATTATGAAAAATTGAATACTCGGATATGACCATATACCCTAATAAGTCTTTTTCAGGTAAACAACTTAGTCGCCAACATGCTGGTAGTTTGGTTGAGCCGGCCTACCGAAGTGATCGTGCTATTAAGGACAGATCACTGGGGTAAACCATCATTACGTACGATTACATGCATTTATCCTTATTTATAAAACCCTCTGACACCCGCATCATAACCTTTTCAGCAAGACACTACGGACAGACACAATATTCTACGTACTATTGTTTTATATTTCTTTTTTTCTTATGTATTAGAGGAAATCAAAGGGGCTTTTGAGAGATCCGTTTTTTGGACTTCAAAAAGGGTTTTACCTTCTCTCTCTCTCTCTCTCTCTCTCTCTCTCTCTCTCTCTCTTACGATCCTTTTCTCCTACTCTCTTTCCCTCTCTTTTGTTATGGGAGAAGCAGAGATCTTTCTTTTGAAGTATTCATGACCGCCCATCGATCTTGGGAAAATATAGAGTGAGAAATATAAGACCTAACATGACATCCAACACCTTTGTTTACAAATTCTTTCTAAAAATAGGGTATTTATCGGGCTGTATGAACTCAAACAATACGAGACCCTACATTCTAAAAGAATTCAAAATCCTAAAAGGTGTGGTGAGCATGAAATCCATACACAAATTCTGCAAGAAGATCCATCCAATGACAGAAGAAAAAAAAAGAGTGATNAAAAAATTGAATACTTAGATATGACCATATACCCTAATAAGTCTTTTTCAGTTAAAAAACTTAGTCGCCAACATGCTGGTAGTTTGGTTGAGCCGGCCTACCGAAGTGATCGGGCTATTCAGGACAGATCACTGGGGTAAACCATCATTACGTACGATTACATGCATTTATCCTTATTTATAAAACCCTCTGACACCCGCATCATAACCTTTTCAGCAAGACAGTACGGACGGACACAATATTCTACGTGATATTGTTTTATATTTCTTTTTTTCTTATGTATAACAGGAAATCAAAGGGGCTTTTGAGAGATCCGTTTTTTGGGACTTTAGAAAGGGTTTTACCTTCTCTCTCTCTCTCTCTCTTACAATCCTTTTCTCCCACTCTCTCTCCCTCTCTTTTGTTATGGGAGAAGCAGGGATCTTTCTTTTGAAGTATTCAGGACCGCCCATCGATCTTGGGAAAATATAGAGTGAGAAATATAAGACCTAACATGACATCCAACACCTTTGTTTACAAATTCTTTGTAAAAATAGGGTATTTATCGGGCTGTATGAACTCACAAACAGTACGAGACCCTACATTCTAAAAGAATTCAAGGTGCGGTGAGCATGAAATCCATACACAAATTCTGCAAGAAGATCCATCCAATGACAGAAGAAAAAAAAAGAGTGATGGATTGTGCCTAGGGGTTCATGACACAACATATCAATGAGTTGAGGGAGCACGTTCTGAAATTCATATCAAAATAAACTTTTCTGCATGTAGGTAGGGCCATAATTGAACCAATGCACTTGATGAAAAGCTTAAACGCGACACAGTTAATAATTAAACTACATAGTTTAAATAATTTTTTTTTTATTTTAGTGAACCAACTAGTATTTATTGATGTTATTTGTTTCTAAAATAATTTATTTATAACTTATATATTATTTTATTTATTTGGTACTAACTAGTGACATGTTTGGGATTTATTTAATTTATTATTTATTAAGAATCGTGACGGCCCAAACAACTATCAACACTAATGATAATTTATTTTAACTCATAATCTCCACCTAAGTGTCAGAGTTCTTACGCAAGTGCTTGTATCACTTTCCTAATATAGGGCTCTACTTGAGTTCAAAATGTCAATCCTACAAGAAAGGTGACAGAGATTTCGTAGTAATAAAAACCCAAGGGCGAATTCTAGCCTACTACGTTCAGGTCATTGTTTAAAAGATTGCTAAATATGGTTTTTCCAACAACTTCTCCTAAGTATATTTCTAACCCTAAGTTAAACTTGCCTAGCTCAATTAAATAGGTGATATTCAAGATTGATAAAGGTACTCCTCTCTTGTAATTTACTAGGTAGATTGTAGATGTTAATTCTAAGAATTATAATGTGATAGTGACAATGAAANATATTTATTTGGTACTAACTAGTGACATGTTTGGGATTTATTTAATTAATTATTTATTAAGAATCGTGACGGCCCAAACAACTATCAACACTAATGATAATTTATTTTAATTCATAATCTCCACCTAAGTGTCAGAGTTCTTACACAAGTGCATGTATCACTTTCCTAATGTAGGGCTCTACTTGAGTTCAAAATGTCAATCCTACAAGAAAGGTGACAGAGATTTTGTAGCAATAAAAACCCAAGGGTGAATTCTAGCCTACTACTTTCAGGTCATTGTTTAAAAGATTGCTAAATATGGTTTTTCTAACAAATTCTCCTAAGTATATTTCTAACCCTACGTTAAACTTGCCTAGATCAATTAAATAGGTGAAATTCAAGATTGATAAAGGTGCTCCTCTCTTGTAATTTACTAGGTAGATTGCAGATGTTAATTCTAAGAATTATAATGTGATAGTGACAACGAGAGCATAAGACACATTTATCCTCTTTCGAGTGCAAAATGAGTATGATTTAAGTTTAGGTAATTGTTTCAGTCAATCACCCATGAAACTCCTAATTCAAACTATATCAAAACACATCTCCTTAAGTTGCATTGCCTCATGAATTGTTTTTCATAGCCATTGACACAATGTTAGTATTCCACCACTCTTTCGAATCCTAATGGGTCACAATAAATTCTAACAAGTTATATGGGGTAGCACAACATGTAAATTAAGTTTGGAAATATACTCATCACATGAAAGTAAAGATCAATTCAAAGTTGTCACAACCCTATAAATCTAACCTTTCTATCACAAGAGAAAAGTATAAGAAATATACTCACTACACATGATAAATACCAAAGAAAACTTCATTCAATCCAAGCAAAATCATCAAATATGTGTTTACTACAATAATCAAATAAGATTACACATGATACTTAGCTTTTTTCCATCTGAAAAGAGAATCAATTTCCACCGAAAGATGTTTTCCACAGTGCTACATAAGATGCCACCGTAAACCCCTTACAGATTCTCTTAAATTACCCTCTCAAATCTATTTAGAACAAGAGTTCCTACTCCTACTTACTGTCCTTGGAGAATTCCAAGACTTGGAACTTCTTCCCAACTCCTAAGATTGCCAAAAATCCTTGTCTTAATTGTTAGCAGCCGTAAAATAACTCCTGGAGTCATGCAGAAAGTAGCTATCTGAACTGCAACATCTAGGCACTCATTCTATGGCGCCTAGATGCAGGGCTCTCTGTTTGCTCGAAGAGTTTGGGTGCCTTGGTGCCCAAAACCTGGCACCAAGGTTTTCAACTGCAACACCTTAGCGCCCAAAAGTGGGAGTCTAGGTGCCAGACCACAATCAACACCTTTTCTCTATTTGTATTTGTTTCGCTTCGATTTAGTCCAAATTTATTACAATGCTCTTATCTATTATACTTGTTTCATAAACCTAAGAATACCTTCCATTAAAATGCAGTTTCTTTTAAATTTTTTGTAAAATAAAAAAGAAATTAAGCATATCCAAATATATATAAAATTTCTCCAAACTTAAACGTTAATTGTCCTCAAGTAATACTTCAACTTTAAAAATCAAATATGTTGATTTGAGGTAGGGAGTTTCTTTAAGATTTCCTACAATTTTGATTTAGAAATGTTGCAATAAAACCTAGAAGAAGTTATAGTGAATCAGACTAAAAGTAGAGTATAAGAATACTCAGTATTAAACTTAGGAATCCAGATTTTCTATCTATTTCAAAAATAATTGTAATTTGTTAAACTTAGAATTCCTAGAAAGTATATAGTTAGAATTTAAGAACTCTATTTGTAAAAGTTTTACTAACACTTTTAGAAATAAAAACAAGTTTAGAATTGTTTCTGAGTCTTTTTCTTTTAGAAAGATTCAAGTGAAACCAATTTTTTATTAGACTTCTTCTTAAGCTTCTCCTTACTTTCTTTTATATTTTCTTTCGTTTCTTCTTTTGCTTTTTCATTCAAGATCTTTTTAATCCTTACTTTATGTGAGAATTACTCTATCTAGATAGACCTTAATTTTTTTTAAAATTTCACTATCCTTCTTCTAAAGNTTTTACCTGTTTTTTTACATTTATGCTGCTAAAATATCATCATTTTAATTTATAATAAGTTAAGTAGAACTTTTAAAATATAGCAATATGGATATGGTGGTATTTACATAAAAATAAAAGTTTAGACATCAAATATGTAAGTATATAGGAATTAGGTGTAAAACGAGCCGAGCTTGAGCAAGCTAAACATTTATTCGTGTTCGGCTCATTTATATATATATTTGAAATTGGCTCGTGTTTGACGTTGTATGTGAACAACATGTTTGTGTTTGACTTGAAAAATATTCGTGTTCTTTTAACATTCTTAGCGGCGTTTTTTAAAAGTGTCTTTAAATAAACATTGTGAAAAACTTGTCACTTATAAACTATCATATAAATAATATATGTAATTTCTTTCGTTCGAGCAAATAGGAGCCCAACACGATCGAATAAAGGGTTCTTCGTGTTCCTATCACTTAAAATTTGAACGTAAAAAATTTGTTCGTGTTCGACTCACTTACCAAATGAACGACTTATACATGAGCTACTTAACAAGCCAAGCAAAAACTGTTCGTGAACAACAGNCAATAAGATTTAATGGTGTCAACAGTTCTTTCCATCTACCATAATAAAATTAAGATTGCAGGTAAAGGGAAAAAATAGTGAAAGGATGTCCCGACCCCACAATAGATCCACCCTTTGAAAAATTCAAGATGGAGTGATAAATCAGGGCTTGAATATTGATGGACCTCTCTGTCTGGATATAAAAGTTCAAGGTTTCTCTCTCCCTAGTCACCTCACAAAGGTTGGAAGAAGGAAAGAACTTCACAGAGATGAAGTAGTGTCAAGCATTGGAAGGTGCATTTAATTTTGATGAAGAAAAGTTTACTTTCGAATCATTTTCAACCTTCTAAGTTCCTTCTCCATCCGTGAGGAGCCTGATGATTTCATCCAACTTAGCTTCAGTAGGGGAAAAGTTTGAATGGTAACATACCAGTACATCTCCAAATGAAAATAGTGCATTGACGTGTGATGGGGTAAATGCCACATACTTCTCCCATGAAAAAAAATCTGAATCATAATGTATATTAGGGAGGTTAGCATAAAACTCCCCGACCACTGAAATTACTGCTACAACGGTGGTGTAGCAAAGAGCATCCCAATTTCTTCTCATGATCATGCTCTCAACTTGGCCTCCAGGTCTAATGAATCTCCGCTCAGCTATCAGCTTCTTTGGTAACAAGAATTCATTATATATCTCCTAGGGTTTGGAGTTAATGAATTTCTTCTTATCAAATGTGGCCTTGGTTCTTTGATCACTAAGCTTGGGAGCTATACCTAGCAACACCCAATGGTTCGAATGACATAAGAAGACTTTACGATGACTAAAATAAATCAATATGAAATTTAAAGAAGTAAATCAATCTTCCCCAAAATCTCTTTCCTTTTCTTCTCGATTTCCTCGAATTATTTCAAATCCCTAGATGAAAAAGGAACTGTAGGGTTTAAGCGATGAAATTTACCTTAGGAAGATGGATCTCATGCTTGGAACCCGATAGGTTGAGCTCAATTTAGGAAAAAGAAGACATCCTTAGAACCGCCTAAGAATCGCCTGTGTGGAGTCGAAGAAGTTGACGTGTAAAAAATGACCAAATTTTGGCTTTGCAGCTATTTAAAATCAAACCTGTGAACTGGGCACCTAGGCGCCGTGATTTAGGTGCTAAGATGCCAGTCTCATTTTTGGCATTTTGATGCCATGAGTCCTGTAGACCAAAGTCCTTGCTCTGATTTTGTTTTCCATCATTTAAATGAGTCTTTTAATCATTCTGCAAGTTCATAATCAAATTTGTAAAGCATACATCGAACACTTTAAAATAAATGAGGTTAATTCATCCTCCTCATCTCATTTCCCTACCTTACTTCCAATTACTAATGGACTCCCTACATTGATAATATGGGTGATTTTCATTAATTTAATAGGGTTTATTCCATGGATCTGATTATCCTGCAATATTAGACTGAGTGTCGCCAACCTCATGTATCACCTCATCCTCTAATTTATGCACCTCTAACTGATTAAAGATCGTGTAATTCATCCTTAGGTTACTCATCAAATAGGTTCATGACACAACTCAATGAAAACAAGATTAGATAAAAGATGTAACAAAATTGAGATAGACCTGTCTAATGCCCAAACTTCTCATGTCTTAAGTAATGCTCAGCTCCGGTTGAGAATCGAGTCATAGTGGACTTGTCAATCCTACTACTACAAGAGAGCATAAACATATCTGATCATGACAAAAAGTTAAGAAATCACCTCCCTCATGATGCACAAAATAACAAATCAATCTATTCTCACACATAACATCCATAATCAATATCCAACATAACACTCACAACTAATTAAACCCAACAAACAAACACTCTCATTAACATAAATAGAACACACTAACACAAAGATAACCATGAGGTGCCTCCCACGAAGCGCTTAGTTTAACTTGTCAGCCCGACAAATCCAAGTTTTACTCTTGCTTTTTTTTTACTTGCTCACATCCCTTCTCTTCTGGATTCACCTCGGTATTGTTAGGAAGCATCCCTTGAGCATGACTGTTATGTGTAGAAACTATTTGTCCCAACTGATTTTCTATATTCCTAATTGCAGTACTTTGGCTATGCAACTGATTTCTCATCTGATAAACAACATATTCTAATGATAACTTCTTCTCCTTGAACTGTGGGTTAGGATTAAATCCTAGTGGATGAGAAGGTCTAACATTAGAAGTTCATTGATTATTCAAATTGTTCATATGATTAATTTGATTATTTTCCCATGATCGATTTCCTCCAAAATTATTGCTCCAGTTGAAATTAAGATGATTCCTCCAACTTGGGTTGTAATAATTGGAAAAAGTATTATTTGGTCTATTGTTTATTGCATTAACATAATGAATTTTCCTCAATAAGTCCTTGAGGTTCACTTATCAATAATGATCCAATTTTATTGCAATCGCTGCAACTTGAGAAGTTAAGATTTTAATTACATCATTTTCACGAATACTCGCTACTCTCTTAGGATTCACTCTATCAGATGGTAATTGAAAGTTGTTTGTGTCATTCCATCAATGAGAGAATAAGCCTCTTCAAATAGTTTTGACATAAGCGGACCTCCAACAACAGCTTTTATGGTTGCTCTCAAAGATCGAACTAATCTGTTATAAAAGGTTTGAATAATAAGCCAATTAAGTAATGTGTGACGTGGACACTTCCTAAAACATTCTTTAAATTGTTCCCAAGCCTCATAAATTAATTCTCTGTCATGCTGACAGAATGAAGTGATATCATTCCACAACTTAGCAATTTTAGTTGGTGGAAAATGCTTGGCTAGAAATTTTTGGGCTAGATCTCCCCATGTTGTGATTGAACCCAGTGCTAATGAATTGAGTCACATCTTGGCTTTATCCCTCAAGAAATAATGAAAAAAGTCAAAGTTTAACTGCATCATTAGAAACACCATCATATCTGAATGTATCAAAAATTTCTAAGAAACTTGCAAATTGTAAGTTAAGGTCTTCAGATGGAGATCCACCAAATTAAATATATTATACCATCTAAATTATTGCGGGCTTAAGTTCAAAAGTATTGGTTGCTACGACAGGGTTATGTATACTTAAATGAATTTCATCCACCGTAAGATTCACATAATCCCTCAAGGGTCTAGAAGCATTATGATCAATGATTGGATCCACACTCTGAATCGTACGGTTCAAGGTCTGCAGCTCCTGAGCTACACATTCAATTCTAAAGGTTTAACTAATACGATAGATATCAGACATTCTAAATTATTTTTGGTATTTTAGGATTATCTTTTAAAAATACACATAGTAACTAAAATTACTAAATGCTACTACCATTTCCAAATCAAAGTCTTACAAGTTCAACTAAAATTATCCTTAAGTTTAAAAATACACATAGTAACTGCTTATTTTGAAATACGCCTGTGTTCTAAATATATATTCGTCTTCCGCTCGATTCAAATTCTTTGTTTATATTAACTCGTGTTTAATTTAAATTATTTTCAATGCTTTAAAAATACTAAAATTAACATTTTTTTAACTACAACATACAAATTAAAAACTTTCAGAACCAAACAAGAGCCATTCAATTTGATCCTCATGAAAAACAAAGCTGAATTCAGTTGCTGAAGAAGAACTGAAAGTTCAACATAACATTCATGGCTGGTTGACAGAGAACCAAATCGGCTGGTTATTTTCATTGTTGTAGACGACAATCATTCTTTCCAGAACTAGAAGATAGCTCGTACTATTCGAAGCCAAGGGAGCGTTAGCGTTATTGCTGTACCAAACATCCAACCCGTTTCGTTGGACGGTTAGAACTCCATCAATCAGTATCAAAACGCAGTAAGGATTGCCAGCTTTGTGAGATTTTGACTCCCAAATCTCTCCTTTCTCTGTACTCTGAAGCACCACGTTACAATCTCTCCCCATCTCTAACTTTGACTTCCCATCTGCGCTTCTGAGGATGTCTCCAGGCCCCAGAAACTCGCCCGAATTCAAGCGGTTATCGCCGGAGTTCACCTTTCCACGGTTAGCTCCGGTGACCTGCGCGCATAGATGGCTCGTTGCAGCGAAGAGGATAACGAAGAGGATTGCGGCTAAGGAGGCCATGGCTACCTACCTCTTTGTATCTTGAAATCTATTTATCTGTCATTGTGTATGTTTATATAAGCTTTTGGTGAAGGAGATGATGGCTGGGTACAGTTGTAGTCAATTATAGAATGCTTTAAACTATTAGGGGACATCTACATAGATAGTTACATACCACATACCATGTGTGGTAATTTAGTTTAATGGAGTCTGAAGAGATCGGCAACTGTTCTACCAATTGACATCTGTATTCAGCACTGTCTGTTAGGGGTGTAAACGAACCGAACACGAACGAACAGAGCTTGTGTTCGTGTTCGGTTCGTTTGAAATTTAGTTTATTTGAAATAAGCTCGTGTTTGAAATTATTCGTGAATTCACTGTTCGTGTTCGTTTCTTAACGAACGAGTCGAACACGAGCTGTTCGCGAACAACAAGCCAGTTTGACANCACCACTCTTTCGAATCCTAATGGGTCACAATACATTCTAACAAGTTATATGGGGTAGCACAACATGTAAATTAAGTTTGTAAATATACTCATCACATGAAAGTAAAGATCAATTCAAAGCTGTCACAACCCTATAAATCTAACCTATCTATCACAAGAGAAAAGTATAAGAAATATACTCACTACACATGATAAATACCAAAGAAAACTTCATTCAATCCAAGCAAAATCATCAAATATGTGTTTACTACAATAATCAAATAAGATTACACATGATACTTAGCTTTTTTCCATCTGAAAAGAGAATCAATTTCCACCGAAAGATGTTTTCCACAGTGCTACATAAGATGCCATTGTAAACCCCTTACAGATTCTCTTAAATTCCCCTCTCAGATCTATTTAAAACAAGAGTTCCTACTCCTACTTACTGTCCTTGGAGAATTCCAAGACTTGGAACTTCTTCCCAACTCCTAAGATTACCAAAAATCCTTGTATGAACTGTTAGCAGCCGTAAAATAACTCCTGGAGTCGTGCAAAAAGTAAATATCTGAACTGCAACATCTAGGCACTCATTCTATGGTGCCTAGGTGCAGGGCTCTCTGTTTGCTTGAAGAGCTTGGGTGCCTAGGTGCCCAAAACCTGGCACCAACGTGTTCAACTGCAACACCTTAGCGCCCAAAAGTGGGAGTCTAGGCGCCAGACCACAATCAACACCTTTGCTCTATTTGTATTTGTTTCGCTTTGATTTAGTCCAAATTTTTTCCAATGCTCTTATCTATTATACGTGTATCATAAACCTAAGAATACCTTCCATTAAAATGCAGTTTCTTTTAAAATCTTTTGTAAAATTAAAAAGAAATTAAGCATATCCAAATATATATAAAATTTCCCCAAACTTAAACGTTACTTGTCCTCAAGTAATACTTCAACTTTAAAAATCAAATATGTTGATTTGAGGTAGGGAGTTTCTTTAAGATTTCCTACAATTTTGATTTAGAAATGTTGCAGTAAAACCTAGAAGAAGTTATAGTGAATCAGACTAAAAGTAGGGTATAGAATACTCAGTATTAAACTTAGGAATCCAGATTTTCTATCTATTTCAAAAGTAATTGTAATTTGTCAAACTTAGAATTCCTAGAAAGTATATAGTTAGAATTTAAGAACTCTATTTGTAAAAGTTTTACTAACACTTTNATAAAACCTAGAAGAAGTTATAGTGAATCAGACTAAAAGTAGAGTATAAGAATACTCAGTATTAAACTTAGGAATCCAGATTTTCTATCTATTTCAAAAATAATTGTAATTTGTTAAACTTAGAATTCCTAGAAAGTATATAGTTAGAATTTAAGAACTCTATTTGTAAAAGTTTTACTAACACTTTTAGAAATAAAAACAAGTTTAGAATTGTTTCTGAGTCTTTTTCTTTTAGAAAGATTCAAGTGAAACCATTTTTTTATTAGACTTCTTCTCAAGCTTCTCATCACTTTCTTTTATATTTTCTTTCTTTTCTTCTTTTGGTTTTTCATTCAAGATCTTTTTAATCCTTACTTTATGTGAGAATTACTCTATCTAGATAGACCTTAATTTTTTTTAAAATTTCACTATCCTTCTTCTAAAGTTAAACGTATCACTATCTTGAAAATAAGTTTTAATAGAGTCTCAATCCTTTTAAAAGTGTAAATCTAAGGATCCCGATTTTTTCAAAAATATAACTTTTTTTCTACTATAAATAGTAAAATCATTTTCCAATAATCTTCTACTAAATACCTTAACTCTAGTATAATCTTTTTCACCAAAAATTTCAAATTAGTCTNATCAATCCTTTTAAATGTGTAAATCTAAGGATCCCGAGTTTTTCAAAAATATAACTTTTTTTCTACTGTAAATAGTAAAATCGTTTTCCAATAATCTTCTACTAAATACCTTAACTCTAGTATAATCTTTTTCACCAAAAATTTCAAATTAGTCTTCTATATCATTCCCAAAATCAAATATATATAGTACCCTGAAGATAACACCACATATCACAAACCATTTTGCAGTGAAATTAAATTAATATATAATCTACTGGGGACAAATAAAATTTAGTTTTTATAAAAATTTTTCTCCCCCCAAACTTATTTTTTAACATGTATAACAATAAATAGTGAAAAATATAAGCAAGAAGAAAAATCACAGCATAGAAATACATGCTATAACATAAGACTATCAGAAACATTTACTAGTATTTCACATCTAAATAACAATACGCAATAGAAAGTAAATTTAAACTACACATGGTAGAAAAAAACTGCACCAGATGAAAATCTAAAAACAGTGCAAGTATCAACATATAATATAAAATAACCAGAAAGAAAATTTTCCAAATAAAATTAAACTAAAACAATGAAAAATTAAAATTGTTCTGGACAAAAATGAAAAAAAAAATACAAAAAAAAAATACAACAACATCCAACAAAAAAAAAACTAAACATAAATAAGATCATAAAAACTATCACACTAAGTCATTTGCATCATCATCATCATCTTCTTCTTCATCATCCTCTGATGAATCTTACTCTATCCTCTCCCTCGGCTCATATATCTGGTAAGGTGGGCAGGTTGGAAACTCATTTGATGGGTCTCCACCAATCCATTGATTCTTTCTATACATATTCACCTAAGCAGCTTGAAAATTTGCAGCATGATCTGCTTATCATTTATTTTTCCAGTCCAAATGAGCCGACTGATTAGCAATATCATACAATGAAGTCTGAATGTACTCAATATCCTCCTCCACCTTCTTCAGTCTCTNGTACCCTGAAGATAACACCACATATCACAAATCATTTTGCAGTGAAATCAAATTAATATATAATCTATTGGGGACAAATAAAATTTAGTTTTTATAAAAATTTTTCTCCCCCCAAACTTATTTTTTAACATGTATAACAATAAGTAGTGAAAAATATAAGCAAGAAGAAAAATCACAGCACAGAAATACATGCTATAACATAAGACTATCAGAAACATTTACTAGTATTTCACATGAAATAACAATACGTAATAGAAAGTAAATTTAAACTACACATGGTAGAAAAAAACTGCACCATATGAAAGTCTAAAAACAGTGCAAGTATCAGCATATAATATAAAATAACCAGAAAGAAATTTTTCCAAATAAAATTAAACTAAAACAATGAAAAATTAAAAATGTTCTGGATAAAAATGAAAAAAAATACAACAACATCCAACACAAAAAAAACTAAACATAAATAAGATCATAAAAACTATCACACTAAGTCATTTGCATCATCATCATCATCTTCTTCTTCTTCTTCATCCTCTAGTGAATCTTACTCTATCCTCTCCCTCGGCTCATATATCTGGTAAGCTGGGCAGGTTGGAAACTCATCTGATGGGTCTCCACCAATCCATTGATTCTTTCTATACATATTCACCTAAGTAGCTTGAAAATTTGCAGCATGATCTGCTTGTCATTTATTTTTCCAGTCCAAATGACCCGACTGATTAGCAATATCATACAATGAAGTCTGAATGTACTCAATATCCTCCTCCACCTTCTTCAGTCTCTCTGTCATGGCTGTCAAGCTGGAAGAACGTTGTGGCTATGATGAAGATGTAGACGACCTAGAAGAAGAAGAAGGGTCCTGAGTAAAACTTGCTACATGTCTGACCATAACGTGTTTGCTATACAAAATCATAGTGGACTGACCAATAAGATTTAATGGTGTCAACAGTTCTTTCCATCTACCATAATAAAATTGAGATTGCAGGTAAAGGGAAAAAATAGTGAAAGAATGTCCCGACCCCACAATAGATCCACCCTTTGAAAAATTCAAGATGGAGTGATAAATCAGGGCTTGAATATTGATGGATCTCTCAGTTTGGATATAAAAGTTCAAGGTTTCTCTCTCCCTATTCACCTCACAAAGGTTGGAAGAAGGAAAGAGCTTCACAGAGATGAAGTAGTGTCAAGCATTGGAAGTTGCATTTAATTTTGATGAAGAAAAGTTTACTTTCGAATCATTTTCAACCTTCTAAGTTCCTTCTCCATTCGTGAGGAGCCTGATGATTTCATTCAACTTAACTTCAGTAGGGGAAAAGTTTGAATGGTAACATACCAGTACATCTCCCAATGAAAATAGTGCATTGACGTGTGATGGGGTAAATGCCACCTACTTCTCCCATGAAAAAAAATTTGAATCATGATGTATATCAGGGAGGTTAGCATAAAACTCCTCGACCACTGAAATTACTGCTACAACGGTGGTGTAGCAAAGAGCATCCCAATTTCTTCTCACGATCATGCTCTCAACTTGGCCTCCAGAGCTAATTAATCCCCGCTCAACTATAAGCATCTGTAGTAACAAGAATTCATTATATATCTCCTAGGGTTTGGAGTTAATGAATTTCTTCTTATCAAATGCGGCCTTGGTTCTTCGATCACTAAGCTTGGGAGCCATATCTAGCAACACCCAATGGTTCGAATGACATAAGAAGACTTTATGATGACTAAAATAAATCAATATGAAATTTAAAGAAGTAAATCAATTACCCTCTAAATCTCTTTCCTCTTCTTCTCGGTTTCCCCGAAATATTTCAAATTCCTAGATGAAAAAGGAAATGTAGGGTTTAAGCGATGAAATTTACCTTAGGAAGATGGATCTCATGCTTGGAACCCAATAGATTGAGCTCGATTTGGGAAAAAGAAGGCATCCTTAGAACCGCCTAAGAATCGCCTGTGTGGTGTCGAGGAAGTTGACGCGTAAAAAATGACCAAATTTTGGCTTTGCGACTATTTAAAATCAAACCAGTGAACTGGGCGCCTAGGCACCGTGATTTAGGTGCTAAGACGCCGGTCTCATTTTTGGCATTTTGACACCATGAGTCCTGTAGACCAAAGTGCTCGCTCTGATTTTGGTTTTGATCATTTAAATGAGTCTTTTAATCATTCCTCAGATTCATAATCAAAGTTGTAACACATACATCGAACACTTTAAAATAAATGAGGTTAATTCATCCTCCTCATCTCTTCTCCCTACTTTACTTCCAATTTCTAATGGACTCCCTACACTAATAATATGGGTGATTTTCATTAATTTAATAGGGTTTATTCCATGGATAATATTATCCTGCTATATTAGAATAAGTGTCGCCAACCTTAGGTATCACCTCATCCTCTAATTTATGCACCTCTAACTTATTAAAGATCATGTAATTCATCCTTAGGTTACTCATCAAATAGGTTCATAACCCAACTCAATGAAAACAAGATGAGATAAAAGATGTAACAAAATTGAGATGGACCTGTCTAATGTCCAAACTTCTCATGCCTTAAGTAATGCTCAGCTCCGGTTGAAAACCGATTCATAGTGGACTCGTCAATCCTACTACTACAAGAGAGCATAAACATATTTGATCATGATGAAAAGTTAAGAAATCACCTCCCTCATGATGCAGAAATCAACAAATCAATCTATTCTCATACATAACATCCACAATCAGTATCCAACATATCACTCACAACTAATTAAACCCAACAAACAAACACTCTCACTAACATGAATAGAACACACTAACACAAAGATAACCATGGGGTGCCTCCCACAAAACGCTTGGTTTAACTCGTCAGCTCGACGAATCCAAGTTTTACTCTTGCTTTACTTGCTCACATCCCTTCTCTTCTAGATTCACCTCGGTATTGTTAGGAAGAATCCCTTGAGGATGACTGCTAAGTGTAGATACTATCTATCCCAACTGATTTTCTATGTTCCAAATTGCAGTACTTTGGCCATGCAGCTAATTTCTCATCTAATAAACAACATATTCTAATGATAACTTCTCCTTGAACTATGGGTTAGGATTAAATCCTAGTGGATGAGATAGTCTAACATTAGAAGTTCATTGATTATTCAAATTGTTCATATGATTAATTTGATTATTTTCCCATGATCGGTTTCCTCCAAAATTATTGCTCCAGTTGAAATTAAAAAGATTCCTCCAACTTGGGTTGTAATAATTGGAAAAAAAGATTATTTGGTCTATTGTTTACTGCATTAACCAAATAAATTTTTCTCAATAACTAGGGGTCCTTGAGGTTGACTCATCAATAATGATCCAATTTTCTTGCAATCGTTGCAACTTGAGAAGTTAAGATTGTAAGTACATCATTTTCATGAATACTCGCTACTCTCTTAGGATTCACTCTATCAGATGGTCATTGAAAGTTGTTTGTGTCCACCTCGTCAATGAGAGAATACGCCTCCTCAAATAGTTTTGACATAAGTCGACCTTCAACAGCAGCTCTAATGGTTGCTCTCAAAGATTCAATTAATCTGTTATAGAAGGTTTGAATAATAAGCCGATCAGGTAACGTGTGACACGGACACTTCCTAAAACATTCCTTAAATTGTTTCTAAACCTCATAAATTTATTCTCTGTCATGCTCACAGAATGAAGTGATATCATTCCACAACTTAGTAATTTTAGATGGTGGAAAACGCTTGGCTAGATCTCCCCATGTTGTGATTGAACCCAGTGCTAATGAATTGAGTCGCATCTTAGCTTTATCCCTCGGAAAAAAATGAAAAAAGTCTAAGTTTAACTGCATCATTAGAAACATCATCATATCTGAATGTAGCAGAAATTTCTAAGAAACTTGCAAATTGTAAGTTAAGGGCTTCAGATGGAGATCCACCAAATTAAATATATTATACCATCTAAATTATTGCGGGCTTAAGTTCAAAAGTATTGGTTGCTACGTCAGGGTTCTGTATACTTAAATGAATTTCATCCACCGTAAGATTCACATAATCCCTCAAGGGCCTAGAAGCATTATGATCAATGATTGGATCCACACTCCGAATCGTACGGTTCAAGGTCTGCAGCTCCTGAGCTACACTTTCAATTATAAAGGTTTAACTAATACGATAGATATCAGACATTCTAAATTATTTTTGGTATTTTAGGATTATCTTTTAAAAATAAACATAGTAACTAAAATTACTAAACACTACTACTATTTCCAAATATAAGTCTTACAAGTTCAACTAAAATTATCCTTAAGTTTAAAAATACACATACTAACTGCTTATTTTGAAATACGCCCGTGTTCTAAATATACATTCGTCTTCCGCTCGATTCGAATTCTTTGTTTATATTAACTCGTGTTTAATTTAAATTATTCTCAATGCTTTAAAAATACTAAAATTAACATTTTTTTAACTACAACATACAAATTAAAACTTTCAGAACCAAACAAGAGCCATTCAATTTGATCCTCATGAAAAACAAAGCTGAATTCAGTTGCTGAAGAAGAACTGAAAGTTCAACATAACATTCATGGCTGGTTGACAGAGAACCAAATCGGCTGGTTGTTTTCATTGTTGTAGACGACAATCATTCTTTCCAGAACTAGAAGATAGCTCGTGCTATTCGAAGTCAATGGAGCGTTGGCGTTATTGCTGTACCAAACATCCACCCCGTTTCGTTGGACGGTTAGAACTCCATCAATCAGTATCAAAACGCAGTAAGGATTACCAGCTTTGTGAGATTTTGACTCCCAAATCTCTCCTTTCTCTGTACTCTCAAGCACCACGTTACAATCTCTCCCCATCTCTAACTTTGACTTCCCATCTGCGCTTCTGAGGATGTCTCCAGGNGGGATGAGTGGCTTGACACTTATAGACAAAATGTGAAACTAATCTATCCATGATGGGCTCCAGTGATACACGAACTTAGAAAGAGTCTGTAGATCGTGGAGACTGGACTCAAGAGCTGTAAGAGGTGTGGACCATGTAGGTCATAGTTGGTCACGGGTTGTAGTGATGAGTAGTAATGATGTTCGTAGACCACAGGGGCCGGAGTCGGGAGCTGCACGAGTCGTGGACCACGTAGGTCGTAGTTGGTCGTGTCGACCATAGTGGTGAATAGTAGTGACATCCGTAGACTACGAGGCCCAAAGTCGAGAGCATAGGAGATGGCGACCACATAGGTGATGTCAGTCACATGGATTGTAGTGATAAGTTGTTATGTCATCTGTAGGTCTCGGGGGCTGAAGTCGGGAATTTCATGAGTTGTGGACCACATAGACTGTAGTGGTGAATAGTAATGATATATGTAAACCACGTGGATTGTAGTCGAGAGCTGCACAAATTGTAGACATGTAGGTTGTAGTTGATATCGTAGGTCATAGTAGTGAGTAGTAGTGGCATCCATAGATCGCGGGGGCCAGAGCCGGGAGCTCCATGATCTATGGACCATGTTGGTCTTAGTTGATCATGTAAGTTGTAGTGGTGAGTAGTAGTAACGTTCATTGACCACGGGTGACGGAGTTAGAAGCTACACGAGCTGTTAACCATGTAGGTAATAGTTAGTTACGTAGGCCATAATGACGAGTAGTAATGACGTCCATAGACTACAATGGCCAGACTTGAGCTATAAAAGCACGTGCATGCTATATTATTACACCGCTTCAAGATATGTTGTTGCAATGTCTATGGGGTTAGCCAAGAATTCGGTATGATTAACCGCTTTTAGTCGAATTGAACGTGTGGTCTACGTGATCCCGAGACGTCCCGGAGCACAAATTTTGGGCTCGTTGGATTTGTCTTATCGAGACATTCAATTCGACTATGAACTTGTTGGATTTGACATTCATTTGATCTCCCAATCATGCTTGAAAAACTTCTAAAAGTAGTTTAATGGCCCAATTTGAGCTTGATTTGACTTGGATTATATAAATTTTGGTATCATTGGCTCCGTCTCATCGATATGGTTAGTTTGACCATAAGTTTGTTGAAATTGAAGCTCTAGATGACTCTTAATCAAAGCTTGAAGGTTTCTTGCTCAAAGATTGCCTCGAGATCCACGTTCGGTCTCGAGATTTGTGTTGGATGATAGAGATTTATTCGAGGTGTATCTACCCCAATAAGTGGGGTTGGCTACATGAATTTTTTTCTCTATTGTGTCCTGTTGTGTGTCATATTTTCTTTTAATTCCAATAAATTAAAATCATCGCGCCCTATAGTTTGTCACAAACTCTTGGGTGCAATCCGTCACACTTTTTTTTTTCTTTTGTGCATTTGATGGATCCTCTTGCATAGTTTATTTATGAATCTCATGCTCACCACACTTTTTATAATGTTGAATTCTTTTAAGATTTAGGGTCTCGTATTGTTTATGAGTTCATACAACCCAATAAAGACCCTATTTTCATAAAGAATTTGTAGACGAAGTTGTTGGACGTCATGTTAGGTCTTATATTTCTCACTCCACTTTTTCCCAAAATCAATGAACGGTTATGAATAGTTCAAGAGAAGGAACTCAGCTTCTCCCATAACAAGAGAGAGAGAGAGAGAGAGAGAGAGAGAGAGAGAGGGAGAAAAAGAAATATAAAATAATATTACGTAAAATATTGTGTATATTCGCAATGTCTTGGTGAAAAGATTATGATGTTGGTGTCAGAGGGCACCATAAGTAAACATTAATGCATGTAATCGTATGTAATCATGATCTACCCTTGTGATCCATCCCAGCTAGCCCAATCACTTCGGTAGATGGGCTCAGCTAAACCACCAGCATGTTGGGCACTAAGATGTATACTTAAAAAATTTGAGCATATAGTTTTCTACAATTTATTTTGCAAAATATATTCTCTATATTCAATTTATTTTTAATAATAGTGAAAGTGCTGAAATAAATATATCATCTCTTTATATATATATATATATATATATATATATATATATACGCTACTTAGGGCTNTCAATTTCAACATGTTTAGTACGCTCATGAAAAACGTCATTATGAGAGATCTATATAACACTTCTATTATCACAATGAATTATAGTAGCAAAAGATCGTTGGACATCCATATCAGATAACAACCAGCGTAGATACTCAAATTCTGTGCTGGAACGAGCAAAGACTGTTTGTTTTTTGCTACGCCAAGAGATAAGAGAATCTTCTAAGAAGAAGCAATAACCAGTGGTAGAACGACGATCTGTGGGATCACCAGCCCAATCAACATCAGAGAAGTCGGACATCACTAAATAGGAGTGAGTAGAAAAATGTAGACTATGAAAAAGAATGCCTTTAATATATCAAAGTATTCGAAAAACTGCAGAAAAACATGATGAGCGAGGGGCAGATATGAATTGACTCACTAAGTGAACAATATATGAGATATCAGGTTGAGTAACAGTGAGATAAACAGACTTCCCATAAGTTGTCGATATAGAGTAGGATCATCAAGAGGACTGCCATCGAGAGGAGTAAGTTTGCAATTGAGTTTCAAGGGGGTTGATATAGTTTACCATCTGTATTGCTTGCTTGAGAAAATAGATCAAATGCATACTTAGCTTGAGAAAGATAATAACCTTTAGAATTATGAGAAACTTCAAGCCCCAAAAAAATAACTGAGATTGCTAAGGTCCTTCATTTCAAAACATTGACCAAGAAAATGTTGTAATTCAGGATACCATATATGTCATTACCTGTTATTATCATATCGTTAACATAAAGTAGCAGAAGTATAATGACATTTTTCAGTCTGACGAACGAACAGTGCCAAATCATGTGGACTAGAGATAAAGCCAAGTTGAGCAAGAGTATAATTAAATTTGGCAAACCAGGCTTGAAGAGCTTATTTTAATCCATACAAGGCTCGTCAGAGCTTGCAGACTTTATCAGGAGAATGATGACCAGGGGGAGGATGCATATACACCTCTTCTGACAAATCACCATGGAGGAAAGCATTTTTGACATCCATCTGGTGAATCTTCCATTTATGAACTGCATCAATAGTTAATAGACTACATACTGGTGTTAATCGAGAAATGGGAGCAAAATTTTCATCATAATCTATCCCATATTCTTTAGTGTAACCTTTGGCTACTAAGTGAGCTTTGTGGCGCTCAACAGACCCATCAGAACGAGTCTTAATTTTATAAGTCCATTTATAACCAATATGGGTATTATGAGTAAGAGGATCGATTAACTGCCAAGTATGAGTTTTCTTCAAAGCTTGAAATTCTTCCAACATAGCTTGATGCCAAGAATATGATGATGTTTTCGCATTCAGCTCATCCATTTTTTTTGTAAAGTGTGAGAACAAGAGCGTTAAACCAAAGTATCTTGTTGATTGAGAAATTAGAGTAAGAAAGAATCGTGATATTCCATAGAGTTGTCTGTTCAAAGAATTTTAATAGTAGAAGAGAATTGAGTTTTAATCATATCAGCAAATGAAGTGTAAATTTTTGCAAAATCAGATCAATTTTTCAAAAAACAGATCCATGCAAAATGAGAATAATCATCAATAAATAACACAAAATAATGAAAGTCATTTATTGAAGGAATAAAGGCAGAAACCCAGTGGTTGAATGAATTAAGCCAAAAGGACTTTCTGAAATTGAATTACTAAGATTAAATGACAATTCTTGTTGTTTTGTAAGTTGACAATGTAAACAATTAAATGACTCAAACTTTGTAGATCCTAACAAGCCATGTGAAATTAAAGGTTTAGTTTTATTGGCTGAGGTATGACCAAGACGAAGATGTCATTGGTGAATAGAAGAGTTGGTAGTTGTAGCAGTAGACATAAATTTCTGGGGAAGATGCAGAGATACAAGCAAAAATAATCGACCCACCTTGCGTCCTGTTCTAGAATGTCCCATTTGTGGATCCTGTACCTGATAACATGAAGGGGAAAAGTTAACATTTAGCCTTTGCTCACATAACTGACCAATAAAGATAAGATTGAGGGCTAAGTTATGGATATAATAGGTTTCAGGAATACTAAGATTGGAGATAGATACATGAACAATGTGAGTGATATTTATTTTGCTACCATTAGTAGTGTGGATCAGTGACAAGAAAGAAATCGGTGATGTGATAGACAATAGTTTAACATTATTAATCATATGGTTACAAAAGGCAGAGTCAAAAAACCAATGAGGGTTACCTGGAGTGATAGACATAGTCGCAGATAAATTAGAAGAGATAACTTATTTGAATAGTGCTTCAATATCACTCATAGTGATAGCAGTATAACTGTTAGTGGTAGCAGCAGAGACGGAAGTAATGTCAGACTTTGAGATGATCTTGGGTTTATAGACTCCACTTTTTGGTCGTGGAGGACGAGTCGAGCAATTTTCAAGAATATGACCATGAGTATGACAAAATCTGCATTCGATAGTTGTACAATTAATTGCAATTCTTACATGTGTTGTTGCCAGATTTCTAATATGAGAGATGAGTAGTTGAGAGTGAAATTTCAAAATTTGAGTTCTTGTCCAGATTGAGGCGAGTTTCTTCGAAAATGATTTCCTGTACAACCTTATCCATTGTAGGAAGAGGATCTTGGTGCATAAGAGAGGCTCGAACAACATTCAAGTTGAACAGCCATGAGAACTTGAATAAGATGAAGATAGTTTACACGTACTTTCACCTGAGATAGTTGATTTCAAATCAATTGAACTTGAGCAAGAAAGTCATTCACAGATTGACTAGGTTCTTGTTTCAGATTATGAAGCGTAGTTCATAACTAAAAGTAATGAGCAAGTTCAGTGGTCTGATATCTATTGGCCAAGAACTCTCAAATTTCTTTGCAGTTTCATAACCAACAAATTAGATATGAATGGATGAAATGGAGGTGTTACAAAACCAAGTAATAATTTGATGGTTTTTGCCATCACAATCTTCAAGGCGGTCAACAAATTTGTCATCAGTTTCATTTTGTTGTTTGGTTGGTTTATTGATATCTCCAGTACCAATACACCATAATTTGCGACCGATCAAGATGCTTTTCATTCCTTGGACCTAAAAATTATAGTTTAAACCAGTTAAAGCTATTGTAATAGGATTAACAATATCCGATTTCTACATTAGGAAGTGGAGGTGACAGAGAATAAAGCTTTGACGAACAAACAAGAGGAGTGTGGTCAATCGCAAAAGGGAGGTGCAGCAAGGGTGGATTGCGTATAGCTATGGTAGAGGGGAGTCAAGACAATATGGAGGAGGAAAGCTCAGAAAAGATTAAAGTCATAATGTGACAATATATAAAGCAAATATTAGGATCCTAGGCAGANTCAATAAAGATAAGATTGAGGGCTAAGTTATGGATTTAATAGGTTTCAGGAATACTAAGATTGGAGATAGATACATGAACAGTGTGAGTGATATTTATTTTGCTACCATTGGCAGTGTGGATCAGTGACAAGAAAGAAATTGGTGATGTGATGGACAATAGTTTAACATTATTAATCATATAGTTACAACAGACAGAGTCAAAAAACCAATGAGGGTTACCTGGAGTGATAGATATGGCCGTAGATAAATTAGAAGAGATAACTTATTTGAATAGTGCTTCAATATCACTCATAGTGATAGCGATATAACTATTAGTGGTAGCAGCAGAGACGGGAGTAATGTCAGGCTTTGAGATGATCTTGGGTTTATAGACTCCACTTTTTGGTCGTGGAGGATGAGTCGAGCAATTCTCAAGAATATGACCATGAGTATGACAAAATCTGCATTCGGCAGTCGGAGAATTAACAAAAACATGAACCAGTTTGTTTGCAATTCTTACATGTGTTGTTGCCAGATTTCTAATATGAGAGACGAGTAGTTGAGAGTGCAATTTCAAAATTTGAGTTCTTGTCCAGATTAAGGCGAGTTTCTTCGAAAATGATTTCCTGTACAACCTTATCCAATGTAGGAAGAGGATCTTGGTGCATAAGAGAGGCTCGAACAACTTCATATTTAAGTCGAACAACCATGAGAACTTGAATAAGATGAAGATGGTTTACACGTACTTTCACCTGAGATAGTTGATTTCAAATCAATTGAATTTGAGCAAGAAAGTCATTCACAGATTGACTAGGTTCTTGTTTCAGATTATGAAGCGTAGTCCATAACTAAAAGTAATGAGCAAGTTCAGTGGTATGATATTTATTTGCCAAGGACTCTCAAATTTCTTTGCAGTTTCATAACCAACAAATTGGATATGAATGGATGGAATGGAGGTGTTACAAAACCAAGTAATAATTTGATAGTTTTTGCCATCACAATCTTCAAAGCGGTCAACAAATTTGTCATCAGTTTCATTTTGTTGTTTGGTTGGTTTATTGATATCTCCAATAACAATACACCATAATTTGCGACGATCAAGAAGCTTTTCATTTTTTGGACCTAAAAATTATAGTTTAAACCCGTTAAAGCTGTTGTAATAGGATTAACAATATCTGATTTCTCCATTAGGAAGTGGAGGTGACAGAGAATAAAGCTTCGACGAACAAATAAGAGGAGTGTGGTCGATTGCGAAAGGGAGGTGCAACAAGGGTGGATTGCGTATAGCTATGGTAGAGGGGAGTCACGACAAAATGGAGGAAAGCTCAGAAAAGATTAAAGTCATAATGTGACAATATATAAAGCAAATATTAGGATCCTAGGCAGAAAAACACTTTTCTAATAGTGTCAAAACCTACTTCAATAAGATTAAAGTCATAATGTGACAATGAATGCATATGATTCTCAAGAATGATGTTCAAAGAAGCTTAGTATTATTCTGTAAAGAAGTTCTAGGATTGATTTGATATAGATAAACAATGGTATACTGGAGATAAACCAGTTGCGTCTAGATATTGCTTAATTTGGGAAATGGGCTATATATTTTTGTAGAGATTTTTAAATTTTGTAATTTAAATTAGAGATAATATTTAAAACATTCTATTATGAATCAAAGAGTTTTGTTTGGTTTGGACCATTGGTGATAAGGATTTGAGGACATGAAACTTTGAAAAATAGGAATACGAAACACTAGAAAAAAAAACTAGGGTTTTTCTTGGGCTACATTTTATCCAATAATTTTAACTTAATATTGTAGGTGTTTTATTATATTTTTTAATTAGGGAAAGAAAAAATAGTATGATATCCAATTTGAAATTTTTTGAGATAATTTTGCTGGTTAAATTGGACAAATAGCCAAGGCCAATGTAGGTTTTTTACAGAAAAATATATTAAGGGATTATCTCTTTAAAACCAAAACTACTGGATAAAACACAAGATTTTGGGTTTTTATTTTGGACGTAAATTATAAAGTACCACTAGAACAATTATCTCTAGAAAAAGGGAAACTTCTATTTCCCAAAGTAGGTTTATAAGGTGATAACCAAATCCCTTTGGTGGTCAGCTAGCAAGCCTCAAACTAATGAAGAATTCTTTATCAAATATTTCTCCCAGTCAACCAATAATTTTTCAATTCAGAGCAAAGAAGTTTTCAAATAAAATGCTACGCACCTCTTTACTACCAATGTAACTACCCAAGGACAGGGAGAGAGGGAGTGGCTTTCCCTCTCTTAGAACCATCGCAAAGGGTTGGTGTCCAAACCACCTTTCCATAAATTTTCACTCCATGTATTTACCAAGTCAGTACTCCATTACGCCACATAAGTGTACCTTGATTTCACATAAGCAAATATTTGACTTTAACATAAATAGTACATATAGTTTACGTAAACACATCAATTAAGACACAGTCTTAATGATATTATTACTACATAACTTAATGGAAAATGATATAATTGAAGGTCTTTATGGCCTTCAAAACTATCAAAGTTTTCTCAAGTTTGATTTATCCTTAAAATTGAATCTAGCACTTAGGCTACCTCCACATGCCACATTAACAAGTCTCCATACTAAAATATAAATTTACATCACAACTTAAATATATATTTTTCTCTCTATATATCATAAAATAGTATTCATGATGCAATACTTCATCTCATACTCCATCTAAATACTCAATTAATGTGTGTCTTCTCTTGTACGTTTAGCAAGTCATTTATACTTTTTTTCCACCATATGATTTATTCTAGTCTGAGTTTGATTGAGAATTGTATAGCTAAAATTTTGCGCTAGAGTTTCAATGCACACAACTCAGTTGATCTTGGAGAGCTGTTGAATTTGTTTAAGAGAGTTTTGAACTCGTCCACTAATCAAGTAGAGCATCTAAACTTGTCAATTAAAGCAGGTAAACTCATCCACTCGTCCTAGAGCTAAATTCAACCACTCGTCCAGGAGAACAACTGAACTCCTCTAGGAGAGCAATTGAACTCGTCCACTACTACAGAGGTTAATCTCTTCTACTTGTCCACGAGCTAAAATCATCCAAGTGAACAACTAGACTCGTCCAATCATTGGACTCATCTTGGATAGTAGCCGAACTTGCTTACTCATCCACTAATCCAATAGAACTTTTGAGCTTGTCCGAAAGAATAGACATGAAAACCACTCTCTATAGAGATTTTTCTCAAAACTACTTCAGGAAAGTATCCTGCTCAGAAGAGTTCTTCTAGAACAACTATCATATTACAACTCTTCTAAGAACACATCCATGGCCAAATAGATTGACAAAGATGCGATCCGACGAAGTGCACAGAGAATATAAAGTCAAATATGACATCGAGAGTAGATAAAACACCATAGAAAATATGACATGTACACGACAGATACTAGATGAAAGATCAAAGTAGCCATAAATCCATTCAAATCCGATTGTAATCAAAACCTATTTACATTTTATAAAAGAAAAACACCCCCACATGAAGAGGGAGAGAGAAGTAAAAAAAAAAAAAAGACTTCTTCCAAAAATATAGCTATTATGAGAACTCATACTTCATCCTTTCCATATCCCTCTTTTTTCTACAGCTCCTTTCCCCCCATTTATTGTCTCTACTCCTTGGATTTGATTCCATGGACAAATTAGTATTCAACAAAAAAAAACATATCTTTTCAAGTAGACGAATTTCCAACATAGCTAAATAGTTTTGAGGCAGAAAATGTTTGAACAATTCGTTTTCCACCTCAAGCCATGGTTGGATGAAATCATGCTTCAACCACATTTGAAGGCCACAATAAAAATAAAATAAAATAAAAAATTAAAAATTAAAAATAATTTTAAAAGTCAGCCCAACTAGACTCCTGCAGGAAAACTCCGGCTTTTATGGTATCCACCACTAACTTTTGGACGCTACGGCCGAACAAGGTACAAGTGAAAAATAGGAAAAATTATTCTATACGATATATAAAAATACATATAGTGTCTGATTTCCACCGTTCATTAGGGGNGACGCACTGTCACGCTGCGACATATCGTTGCAACGCATCGCCTCAGTGTAACACGTCGCTGCCACGTGTCGTCACATCGCAACACGTCGCCGCAATGCCTCGCCGCGGCACANAACGCATTGTCACGCTGCGACATATCGTTGCAACGCATCACCTCAGTGTAACACGTCGCTGCCACGTGTCGTCACATCGCAACACGTCGCCGCAATGCCTCGCCGCGGCACAACACGTCGCTACAACAAGTCGCCCCACCGCAGCACGTCACCGTAATACGTTGCCCCGCCGCAACGCACCACGGTGTCGTGCCGCAGCAACGGGTTGCCTGGCCGTGCTGCCCATTGCCGCTTCGCACTGCCGCAACAAGTTGCCCGCCGTGCCGCCGCATTGCCGCGTTGCACCACCACACTGCCGCGTCGCACCACCGCACTGCTGCGTCGCACCACCGCACTGCCGCGTCGCACCGTCGCAATGGGTTGCCCCGCCGCATCTCGCAGATGCAACTGGTTGCCCCGCTGAGCCGCAGCAACGGGCTGCCCCGCCGAGCCAAAGTTGAGCTTTTATACGATTGAAAAGGCCTTAAGTAACTCTTTGACCTAAGAAACTAAAGTCTCGTAGGCAATGTGCACTTCTCCTTCCCAACTCCTTGGGTAACCCTTTCGTTGGTTCATAAAAGATCACATTAAGTATGAGACTCATATTGGGTCAAGGTAGGGCTTATCTCTTAAAAGAANCCACCGCACTGCTGCGTCGCACCACCGCACTGCCGCGTCGCACCGTCGCAATGGGTTGCCCCGCCGCATCTCGCAGATGCAACTGGTTGCCCCGCTGAGCCGCAGCAACGGGCTGCCCCGCCGAGCCAAAGTTGAGCTTTTATACGATTGAAAAGGCCTTAAGTAACTCTTTGACCTAAGAAACTAAAGTCTCGTAGGCAATGTGCACTTCTCCTTCCCAACTCCTTGGTTGGTTCATAAAAGATCACATTAAGTATGAGACTCATATTGGGTCAAGGTAGGGCTTATCTCTTAAAAGAAAGGAAAACGAAATGACCACGAAATCAATCAATGCACTAGTGTTTACGATATTTTAATTAAAATAGAAACACTAGTGCATTAGAATTAAATTAGTTCACTTAAAAAAAAAAAAATTTAATACAAGGATCAACAAAGAATTACAAGCCCACTAATATTAGAACTTAAATATTTAATAAATCAATACTTTTTGGATTAAACTTAAGATAATTATAATAAATCTTAAATAATTTATAATTTAAGAACTCAAATGACAGAATTTTTATGGGATGGCTTGAACCCCACTATAGTCGCTAGTGGTATAAACGAACCGAACATGAACGAACAGAGCTTGTGTTCGTGTTCGGTTCGTTTGAAATTTAGTTTGTTTGAAATAAGTTCGTGTTCGAAATTGTCCGTGAAGTCACTATTTGTGTTCGTTTCTTAAGGAATGAGTCGAACACGAGCTGTTCATGAACGACGAGGCAGTTTGACATCTCTAATATTAATATATATAATTAATATATTATATTAATTATATAACTTATATTATATGAATATATAATATTTATATTATTATATTACTAATATAGTATATTAATATATTATTATTATTAATTTATTATATATTATAATTGATAAAATTTAATTTTTTTAAAATAACATAAATTATGTATATATATAATTATTTTAAATTATTTTATATTTCGAACAATAACGATTCGAACACGAACGAACGCATCACTGTTCGTGTTTGGTTCATTTAACTAACCAAATGTAAAAAAACATTTATTCACGTTTGTCTCGTTTACTTATCGAACAAATCGAACATGAACTCATTGACGAACCGAACACGAACTGTTCGCGAACAACGAGCTTTCTTGACAGCCCTAATAGTTGCCTTGTAAATTTTCATTAATTTTGAAATTATATTTATTTTTTTTATCAATTTAAAGTATTTAAAAATTCTAATAATTAATTTTAAATTAAAATTAACTCATAACTTCATGATAACTCTCTCTAGTGGCCCATATCCTTAGAGAAAGTCTTCATACATGAAAGATTTTTATAGTAGAAAAACTTAATGCACTTTTTTCTTAATGGAAATTATTCAATTAATATCAATAAAACACTTGATTAAAATATATAAATAAAATGAAGTTTAATTTTCAAATTCACATGAATTAATCCTAGGGAAAAATATTTTTTAATTTAAACTATTTAACATTTAAAGCAACTAAAATATTTTCTTTGATTTTAAAATGAGATAACAAGATAGATTTAATTTAGATCATTATTACCTTAACAAAACTCTAATTAACATGAATTTTTATAAAAGGATTTGGAACTTTATTCCAAACATTTATGTCATTGTTTATAAGTTCTAAAATTAATCTAAGTTTTTACAAATTATTTTAATTAAGATATACATTAAAAAATAATATGAAAAAATTTCAAGCTTTGATTATTTGATGGCCCTTCACCTTTGAGAGTTTTATTGTGAATTTTAAAGAGATTTTTTTTAAATATTTTTGAATTTAATTTTAAAGATAAACATAAATATTAAATTAAACACAAACTTAGTTTAAACCACTCAAATACCTAAGCTCAAACTTTAATGTCATGGGGCATGTCTTAGAACATTTCATATTAACTAGTCAAAACTTAGGTAAGTAATTAATCAACTTAATTAAAAGACAATAAAATAAATAAATAATGGTTAACCTTAATTAAACCATAAAACTTGAACCAATTCAAGACCTAAAAAAAAATCACCAAACTTCAAAACTCCTTTTAAAACACATTGTATTTCCTTTGTTAACTCATAAGATGGTATAAGTATAGGTTTATAGATTGTTTGAAACTAATCTTCAACTTTAAACCTAAATCAATTCTTAGATAAATCCAAAATCAAATCCATAACTAAACTAAATTCAACTTAAACTAGTTTATGCTAAACTCATACACATTCCAACTAAAACAAATTTAATCTCGACCTTGACTAAAACAAAATCCACCTAACGAAAACTCAAACAAAAGTTGAAACCAAATAAATTTAAGTCAATTCAAAAGTGAACTCAAATTAGACATTTAACTCAAAACAAAAAATAAAACACTTAACTCAAAACTAAATTTAACAGGGCTTAAAAACAAACCAAATTCAACACACTAAATTAAAAACCACTTAAGCAACCTTACTATTTTAGGGTAATGCACCCAACTTTCTAAAGTAGGGTGCTCACCACTATATGATTAGGAATTTTTGACTAGTGGGACATTCTTTTAGGTGGGTCAACTAATAGTAATATTCATCAAATAGTGCATGCAAAATTCCTCAAAAAATAGAACTAAAAATTAAATGCACCTTAAAGCAATAATTAATTAGACTTACATAAGCTAGTGGTAAAATTAAACAAAAAGCTAAAAACTAAAACTTGAACTTAAAGACCACATTAGTCTCATCATACTAGTCGAACACACATGCCTAATTGTTAGTCCACTTAACTAAACTTAATTTGAATGCATATTCTTGATTGTGTGTTTTTGATGTGATGTGGATTATTTGTTGTGGTGTGTTTATTGCCCATTTAAAGTAGATGCTAGGATAATTGATTGTCCAATGAATGGATGTTAAGACTACTTTTAATAGTCTAATGACAGTGTTTTACAAGAAAACATGCTTAGCAAGGCAATTTGCTATAAAGAGTTAAAACTAACACATTATTTGTAGGTGATAACTGAGAAAACCAAAAGCATGATCTACTAGGATAGTGAGATTGTCACCCATCAGTGCTAACTCCAAAATGTTTATTATATTTTTTTGATTGAGTGGGGTTTTCCATAAACCTTTATTTAGTAAGTTTTTAGTTGGGATTGTTCTTTTTAAATGAATTTGAATAGAAATAGGAGTAAAGATTGGCCACACTAGTTGAAGAGGCCTTGTGATGATTATAGGACCTTAACCATAAAAAGGGTGAACAAAAAAGGTGATTCTAAGTTCAGAGATAAGAAGACCCCACAAGATAATCCTTAGTTCTAAGATTAACAAAGTGTTAAGGCTAGAGTTTGGCTGACCGCTTTATCTTTTTTATTTGTTAGTACATCAAAACATGTATGCAATGGTGTGTGCCTTCATTGTGTATTTATTTTGATTAGACCTAAGAATTATACTTTTTCTAGATAATTTTTTATGTGTGCCAAGAATAGTTTGGCTCATATTTTTGTCTCTTTAGGTTAAAATAAAATTTCCACCTAACTTTTTAAATTAATGATAAAATTTAGAATAACTTATGCAAAAATAAAAATGAAAACCTGTAGGTTCTAAATAATAAAATTAATTAGAAACTTATGAAATAAATATCGTAGGTTCCATTACATATTAGATAATTCTTATTTATAATACTTCATCCATTACACATAAGGAGACATCTGACTAGTGAGGAAAACCATTCTTCTTAGAGAAGATAGCTAATTCCTCTCGATTGGAATTAAAAATTGACTTTCTATGAATTTATCCATGCACTCGTTTGTTTGATCCATTTGCATTTGCTAGGTGCATATTCACTTAGGTTGTTTGATCCTTAACGTCGGGTCATAAGTCTCAATTCATCATCTTTATTAACAACAACTAACCTATCCATTCGTACACACAACTAACCTCCTATTTTGTAGTACATTTTTGTTAACTGGTAATTGGAGTAAAATTCATCAGAGAAATTTTGTCTCACTATAATAGGCTTGAGCACCCTATAAATATGAATATAGTTCACCATAATATAGGTTATAATGCACTTCTATTTACTCTTCGATGTAAGATATGTCTTCTGGTGTGCACTTCCATGATTTTCCAATGTCTAAAATTCTAGTAAAAATGAAAAACTCAAACTATAATTAATTTCAACTTCTAAAACTTAAATCCCAATCATAGGATAGCCAAAAACACCACCACATTTCTTAGCATTCAGTGCCTCCTACCATTCTTTCATTAGTATCTAATGATAACTATTTCAACTATGAGATAATCCCAAATTTAAGCTTTAAGATCTATAGAAACATGTGAGCCATTATTTTAATCAAGAGTTTTCCTAGGAGATAACTTCTTGTCGGATGTAATTAACTATAAGGGCATAATTTTTTAGAGAATCTATACAAAAAATAAAATAAACCATATCCTATTCACATAAGGCATGAAAAAAAAACTTTTGATAATTTATGCCTTGTGTCTTGAAAATATCATTTCATGACTAGATCTCCTGTTGGATAATATTTTTTCATTTCGATGTGATATTGTATTTCTGATGTGATATTTGATCACAAAAAGGGAAATTTTAAAACTCTTACATGTTCCACACATTCCATATTTAGTGGAATGTATCTTCCAAAAAAAAGACTCAAGTTAAGATATCTCAATAAGAACTTTTAGATTGAACACCAAAATCTGATAGATCCATGTGATAACGAATGTAACCATATTATAGTTTTATCCCTCAGTGAGAAAGGAAATAATCTACGTCTTATATCATCATCTGATACACCATCATATTTAAATGTAGCACACAATTCTAGAAAATTGACAAGAAGTAAATTCGGATCTTTAGTTGGTGCTCCCCAAACTGATTATTTGATATCATTTGGAAAATAACACGTTTAAGCTCAAATGAATTAGCTAGTACAACGGGTTTTTGAATACTATAATGAAGTTCATCCACCATAGGGTTTGCATAATCTCTTAAAGATCTAAACTCTTCAACATTTTGATTATTGTNGCGGGTTTTTGAATACTACAATGAAGTTCATCCACCATAGGGTTTGCATAATCTCTTAAAGATCTAAACTCTTCAACATTTTGATTATTGTGATTTTTCATTTCTTCAAAGTTTTTAGTAATTTTTAATATTTTAATTTTTCTAATAGTTTTTTCTAATTCAGAATCGTAAGACACATGTCCTATGGAACCTAAACTACACATACATTACTATAAAACACATAAAATAAAATGAAAAATAAAAACACACAAATAAGATATATATATATATATATATATATATATATATATATATATATATATATATATATATATATATATANAATGTGGGCGTCAGAGGGCACTATAAGTAAACATTAATGCATGTAATCGTATGTAATCATGATCTACCCTAGTGATCCATCCCAAATAGCCCAATCACGTCGGTAGATGGGCTCAGCTAAACCACCAGCATGTTGGGCACTAAGATGTATACTTAAAAAAATTTGAGCATACAATTTTCTACAATTTTCTCCATATTCAATTTATTTTTAATAATAGTGAAAGTGCTGAAATAAATATATTATCTCTTTATATATATATATATATATATATATATATATATATATATATATATATATATACACTACTTAGGGCTGATTCAGCACTACTGACTGAGTTCAATATAGATATGAATTAGTGGTGCTGGTCCATTCAAACTATATTATACTAAATTGCCACATACAGATAATACGCACATCAAATAAATGCCAAAAGGAAAAAAATGTAATTATAGAAGATTTTAAGGGTTGTTAATCTAATTTAACAAAAAATATAATATAAACATACAACAACAACAACAAAAACAAAAAAAAAATGTCACGCCTTTATCCCCACAATTGGAAAAATTATTATATACGGACACTGCATGATGTCCTATTTCCACTGTCGATTATCGTAAAGATGTATGATTGATGGTGGAGATCGGACAACGCATGCATCTCTGCATGCGCTGTTCGTTTGGAATAATTTTTCCCACAACTGGGGCTGGCGACAAGACTCTATTTTCTCCACTGTGTCCTGTTGTATGTCATATTTATTGTTTAATTCCAATAAATTAAAAATTTTTTTATATATACTTTTTTTATTTTAAAAAAAACTTAAAATTTATATACAAATATACAGTCCAATTAAGGGTCTGACTAGCGCAGCTGCAGCTTATCCTGATAATCTGGTGATAAGCAGCCGCTCCGGATAAGCTCTCTGTCTGTTTGGTTTGTTCTTTTAGAAAACAACTTATTCTGGAAAAAAAATGACTAATTTGCCCCTATTTTGGATAAGCTGCAACTGTTTGGTAGAGACGCGAATCAATTGCAGGAGAAGGAGGGAGACACAGATGAAGCGACAGAGACGTGCGAGATCGAAGAGGGAGTTCGANCACTGTTCGTGTTTGGTTTATTTAACTAACCGAACAAAAAATATTTGTTCATGTTCGTCTCGTCTACTTATCGAACAAATCGAACACGAACTCATTGACGAACCAAACACAAACTGTTCACGAACAACGAGCTTTTTTGACAGCCCTACTGTCTGTGCTGAATTGATCCAAATCCTAAGTTGAATGTTCATAATGCATATTATAATGAATTTCATATATTATTTTCGATACTCCATCAACATATATATATCGATATTTAAAATAAATTTAAACGAGCCAATTCAAGCCCAACATGTGCTGAAAAAACTCACGAACATTTTTCAAGACGAACACGAACAGATTGTTTACCAGCAATGTCAAACACGAGCCAGTTTCAAAAAAACAAAAAATACAATTGAGCCGAACACGAACAAATGTTTTGCTCGCTGAAGCTCGGTTTGTTTACCTCTAATTCTTATATATTTACATATTTGATGTCAAAAATTTTAATTTTAACATTTTATAAATTAAAAAGATCATATTTTTGTTAGGACATGAATAGTTTTAACAACATAAATGCCAAAAAAAGGGTAAAGTTTGCATGTTAGATATGCTAATAAATATTANGAAAAACAAAAAATACAATTGAGAAGAACACGAACAAATGTTTCGCTCGCTGAAACTCGGCTCATTTACCTCTAATTCTTATATATTTACCTATTTGATGTCTAAAATTTTAATTTTAACATTTTATAAATTAAAAAGATCATATTTTTGTTAGGATATGAATAGTTTTAACAACATAAATGCCAAAAAAAGGGTAAAGTTTGCATGTTAGATATGCTAATAAATATTATATTTTGAATATCAGATAAGNCGGATGAGTGGCTTGACACTTAGAGACAAAATGTGAAACTAATCTATCTGTGATGGGCTACAGTGATACACGAACTTAGAAAGAGTCGTGTTAAATAATTTGATCACATGAAACGTTGATCATCTAATGATCAAATTAGGAGAGCGGATGTTTTAGATTCAGCTTATGTTAAGACAGAGGCGGACCTAAAATTTTTAAGTTCGTGCATCACTAGAGCCCATCACAGATATTTTTATTGTTGTGGTACTATTTTTATATTGAATTTTTGTTAAATTAGATTTAAAGCCTTTATCCCCACTTATAGGGATAAAGGCTTGTTATTTTTTTATATAAGTTGAATGATCACAATAAGTATTATAATGAATTTCGTATAATGTTTTATTCTTATGTAATTTCTAATTACATGTAAGATTTTGGAAAGAATTGTTGGAGACTTTTTTCTCTAATTAAAAAAACATAAATTTAAGGTGCATTCTAACCATTAGATTTTAATCTAATTATTATAAGGATAAATTTAAAAAAAACAATCTTTCACTAATTATAAATAGACAATGTTATTCTATACATATAGTAGTTGTAGCAACAACTTATCGTAGAAGTCGTAGTTGATAACCATGATAACATTGGGTTAGGTGGACTTTAGATGATGCTCCAGGATAGTTGATTGGTCATAGAAACCCTAGTAGGCAGTTGAGAGCTATGTACCACGTAGGTCGTAGTGGTGAGTAGTAGTGACGTCTGTAGACCGTGGGGGTCGGAGTTAAGAGCTGTGGACCATGTAGGTTGTATTTGGTCACGTAGGTCATAGTGGAGAGTAATAACAATGTTCGTAAGCCGCAAGGGCCGGAGTCGGGAGATGCATGAGTCGTGGACTACATAGGCCTAGTTGGTCATGTAGGCCATAGTGGTGAGTATCAGTGACATCCGTAGACTATGGGGCCCAAACTCGAGAGCTTAGGAGCTGGCGACCACATTGGTCATTATTAGTCATATGGACCGTAGTGGCAAGTTATTATGTCATCGTAGGCGTCAGGGGTCGGAGTCGGGAACTTCATGAACTGTGGACCACGTAGGCCGTAGTGGTGAGTACTAGTGACATCCGTAAACCGCATGGGTTGGAGTCGGGAGCTGCAAAATTGTAGACCATGTAGATCGTAGTTGATCTTGTAGGTCATAGTAGTGAGTAGTAGTGACATCCATAGACCGTGGGGGCCAGAGTCCATGATCTATGTATGAACCATGCACGTCGTAGTTGATCATGTAGATCATAGTGGTGAGTAGTAGTAATGTTCGATGACTGCGGGTGACGGAGTTAGAAGCTACACGAGTTGTTAACCACGTAGGTCATAGTTAGTCACGTAGGTCGTAGTGGTGAATAGTAATGACGTCCGTAGACCGCAAGGGCCAGAGTTGAGCTATAGAAGCACATGCATGCTATATTATTACACCGCTTCAGGATATGTTGTTGCAATGTCTATGGGGTTAGCCCAGAATTCAGGATGATTAACCGCTTTTAGTCGAATTGAACATGTGGTCTACGTAATCCCGAGACGTCCCGGAGCACAGATTTTGGGCTCGTTGGATTTGTCTTATCGAGACGTTCAATTCGACTATGAACTTGTCGGATTTGACATTCATTTGATCTCTCAAATATGCTTGAAAAACTTCTAAATGTAGTTTAATGGCTTGATTTGACTTGGATTATATAAATTTTGATATCATCGGCTCCGTCTCATCTAGATGGTTTGTTTGACCATAAGTTTGTTTAAATCGAAGCTCTTGATGACTCTTAATCCAAGCTTGAAGGTTTCTTGCTCAAAAGATTGCCTCGAGATCCACGTTCGGCCTCGAGATTTGTGTTGGATGATGGAGATTTATCGGAGGTGTATCTACCCCAATAAGTGAGGTTGGCTACATGAATTTTTTTCTCTATTGTGTCCTATTGTGTGTCATATTTTCTTTTAATTCCAATAAATTAAACTCATCGCGCCCTATAGTTTGTCACAAACTCTTGGGTACAATCCATCACACTTTTTTTTTTCTTTTGTGCATTTGATGGATCCTCTTGCATAGTTTATTTATGAATCTCATGCTCACCGCACTTTTTACAATGTTGAATTCTTTTAGGATGTAGGGTCTCGTATTGTTTGTGAGTTCATACAACCCAATAAAGACCCTATTTTCAGAAAGAATTTGTAGACAAAGTTGTCGGACGTCATGTTAGGTCTTATATTTCTCACTCTATATTTTCCCAAAATCAATGAACGGTTATGAATAGTTCAAGAGAAGGAACTCAGCTTCTCCCATAACACAAGAGAGAGAGAGAGAAAGAGAGAGAGAGAGAGAGAGAGAGAGAGAGGGAGAGGGAGAAAAAGAAATATAAAATAATATTACATAAAATATTGTGTATATTCGCAATGTCTTGGTGAAAAGATTATAATATGGGTGTCAGATGACACTATAAGTGAACATTAATACATGTAATCGTATGTAATCATGATCTACCCTTGTGATCCATCCCAGCTAGCCCAATCACTTCGGTAGATGGGNGGCTGATTCAGCACTACTGACTGAGTTCAATATAGATATGAATTAGTGGTGCTGGTCCATTCAAACTATATTATACTAAATTGCCACATACAGATAATACGCACATCAAATAAATGCCAAAAGGAAAAAAATGTAATTATAGAAGATTTTAAGGGTTGTTAATCTAATTTAACAAAAAATATAATATAAACATACAACAACAACAACAAAAACAAAAAAAAAAAATGACAGGTCTTTATCCCCACAATTGGAAAAATTATTATATACGGACACTGCATGATGTCCTATTTCCACTGTCGATTATCNCAAAAACAAAAAAAAAAATGACAGGCCTTTATCCCCACAATTGGAAAAATTATTATATACGGACACTGCATGATGTCCTATTTTCACTGTCGATTATTGTAAAGATGTATTTCAGTAGGTCTCACTTTTAACTTTTTTTTAAAAAAAATCATTGTGATTGATGGTGGAGATCGGACCGTTTGGAATAATTTTTCCCACAATTGGGGCTGGCGACATGACTCCATTTTCTCCACTGTGTCCTGTTGTATGTCATATTTATTGTTTAATTCCAATAAATTAAAATCTTTTTTTATATATANTGTAAAGATGTATTTCAGTAGACCTCACTTTTAACTTTTTTTTTTAAAAAAAAATCATTGTGATTGATGGTGGAGATCGGACCGTGTGGAATAATTTTTCCCACAACAGGGGCTGGCGACATGACTCCATTTTCTCCACTGTGTCCTGTTGTATGTCCTATTTATTGTTTAATTCCAATAAATTAAAATCTTTTTTTATATATACTATTTTTATTTAAAAAAAAAACTTTAAATTTATATACAAACATACAGTCCAATTAAAGGTCTGGTTGGCGCAATTGCAACTTATCCTGATAATCTGGTGATAAGCAGATGATTTGAATAAGCTCTCTGTCTGTTTGGTTTGTTCTTTTATAGAGCAGCTGATTCTGAAAAAAATGACTAATTTGCCCATATTCTGGATAAGCTGCAACTGTTTGGTAGAGACGCAAATCAATTGCAGGAGAAGGAGGGAGACACAGATGAAGCGACAGAGACGTGCGAGATCGAAGAGGGAGTTCGAGTCGCCGCTTGTTGCAAAATTAGGACAGAGGAGGACCGAGGAGGGCAGCACTCGCTCTTCGACACTCTAATCCGCGTCTAATAGTAAAATAAAAACGGAGTTCTGTAAAACGCTTGTGAAGTGGGATTACCAAACTGAAGACTGCGTTTTGAAAACGTCACCGCTGCAAATAATCTGTCCCAAACACACCCTAAATTATAGTTACAATGTCCTCCACTACCCCTGCTAAAATACGCCAAAATGCCAGAACGCNTCCAAACTGAAGGCTGCGTTTTGAAAACGTCACCGCTGCAAATAATCTGTCTCAAACACACCCTAAATTATAGTTACAATGTCCTCCACTACCCCTGCTAAAATACGCCANTGTAATTATAGAAGATTTTAAGGGTTTTCAATCTAATTTAAGAAAAATATAATATAAAAATACAACAACAACAACAACAAAAAACAAAAAATGACAAGTCTTTATCCCCACAATTGGAAAAATTATTTCATACGGATACCATGCGGTGTTCGATCTACACCGTCAATTACCGTAAAGATATATTTCAGTAGGTCTCACTTTTAACTTTTTTTTTTAAAAAAAAAAAAAAATCACCGTGATTGACGGTAGAAATCAGACATCGCATGCATCTCTGCATGCGGTGTCCGCATGAAATAATTTTTTACTCAATTGGGGTTGGCTACATGACTCCATTTTCTCCACTGTGTTCTATTGTATGTCATATTTATCGTTTAATTCCAAAAAACTAAAATCTTTTTTTTATATACTATTTTTATTTTAAAAAAAAACTTAAAATTTATATACAAAAATAAATTCTAATTAAGGGTCTGTTTAGCACAACTGCAGCTTATCCAGCTTATCCTGATAATCTGGTGATAAACAGCTGATCTGGATAAGTTACCTGTCTGTTTATTTTGTGCGTTTAGAGAATAGTTGATTCTGAAAAAATAATCAATCTGCCCATGTTCTGAAAAAGCTGTTCAAGGCTCATGGCAAGAATCAACCATTTAGCTCCTACACAATGGAGATGATGAAGTCGTTCTCCTTCTCCAAAGTGTTGAAGAAGCTCTCATTGCCGGAGAAGATGATGAAGTTTGTCTCTTCTAGCGCCTTCTTGAGCTCAACTCACAGAGAGTTGCAAAGAAGAAGGTAGTTAGAAGGAGGAAGAGGGGAAGAATGGGGCAGATGTTGGCTTTCCTAGCTTCCTCTCTCTAAGGAAGTGGAAAATTGATATGTGCTCTATGTTACCAAGCTCTCTCGCTTGCTCACTCATTGGAGATTGAATCACCGGCCTCCCACTCGACTCCTCTGCCCAAGAGGATATCTCTCAAGGCTCAAGGCAAGAATCAACCATTTACTCCACAAGGAAAGGGCTATGTTTGCTCCTTTTCCCAATTTAGGAAGAATATCTAGGTAAATCTCATTCATCCAGTGGNTTTTTTTAACAGCCCTACTCAAGGCTCAAGGCAAGAATCAACCATTTGCTCCATAAGGAAAGGGCTACGTTTGCTCCTTTTCCCAATTTAGGAAGAATATCTAGGTAAATCTCATTCATCCAGTGGTTAAAGATCGCTAATGGCAAATTCTCAGGGTTCGGCAGTGAACCAAATGAACCGATGTGGTCACGCGCGGTCACGCTACTTCAAAAGTTCACAAATGGGGTTTTGGCATGGCCACGCCCAAGAGCTAGCANACAAATTCTCAGGGTTCGGCAGTGAACCAAATGAACCGATGCGGTCACGCGCGGTCACGCTACTTCAAAAGTTCACAAATGGGGTTTTGGCATGGCCACGCCCAAGAGCTAGCATAATTATGCGAAACTCTCAGACCGATCGGTGTGGCCACTTGTCCTTCGGGCGTAGTCCCGCTACTTAGAAAGTGTCGCGGCTTATTTGGTGGCTCGGGCGTGGTCACGCCCTTCTCTAGCCATGGTCATGCCGGTCCACCTATTCCACAACTCTCGGAACACCGGTCAATGGGAATTCATTGCTTCTTTAGACTTAATTTACCACACACCACGTTTACAACACACCAAACAACCCCTCAAAGCAAAATTTAAATGTAAAACCACAAGAATTGAATGTTAACTAAACCAATGCCCTTTCTCATTAACAAATAATCAATACAGTAAAATGAAATTCAAGCAAACAATACATTCTCCTACCAAAGAAAAACTACGATGCACCAACCAATCAACACAACCCACCCACAAGTGCTTGCAATGCACTCAACATTTCCGCCAACAAAAAAAACAATGATATAAAGAAACTACATACCAATCAGTCCATAATTGTCATCTTCTCACCAGTAACACTGGTGTTGGATACCCAATATCTTTCTTTTCCATCAACCAGCAGGATGTTACGATCTATCCTGAGCCGAAGAACGCACCTCCTACACCGTGTCGCATTAGGGTTAGTTTCCCAAATAGGAATTGTCCCCGGTACAGCATAATTAGGGTAAATCCCTATGCTTGCGTAATTTTCTCTCAGCTTCAACCCGCAACGACCTTCCTCTCTATACACTCCACGAAACCATTCAACGTTCTCCCGTCCATTTACGCTGAGCTTCAAAAGACAATCCGGCCCTAAAAAGACCTCGTAACGGTCTCCCTTGGTCCCCGTAATTGCCAGAGATAGCTTCGCCCACCTCATAACCTGGCCCGGATACAAAACGTTTATTCCCGAGACAGCCGTTATGGTNGAAGACAATCCGGCCCTAAAAAGACCTCGTAACGGTCTCCCTTGGTCCCCGTAATTGACAGAGATAGCTTCGCCCACCTCATAACCTGGCCCGGATACAAAACGTTTATTCCCGAGACAGCCGTTATGGTTCCGGCGACGAGGAGGAGGAGGATGGAGGAGACTGCCGCCATTGAGACCCTAAACTGCTCTGCTGTGATTGAATGCTGAAAAGGAGAAGGCGGAGTTTGTTTATAGTGAAGGGGCGGGCACAAGCAGCTTATGGATAGGACGATTTGTGTATAAAATAATTAAAGATAATTGTTTGGTTTTATAATTATATATTTGCAAATTCTTAATTAATTAATCAAATTAAGAGCTGTAATTAATTACAACTAATTAATCTGTATGTTTGGACACTTACTTAATTTAATCACAGCCATGATCGCACTAACCAATAGTTTATTGTTTGCGACGAAAAATTAATTCAATCATTGTCTGTCACGTGTACGGTCTGACCCCATTATATATTAAGTTATTTAGTTTTTTCTTTTGCTAAGAAGACTCGGATTGTACATGTGGCAGATATGGCTGTAAACAAGCCGAGCTTGAGCTAGTTCAGGCTTGGCTCGTGTTCGACTCGATTTAAATATTCATGTTCGTGTTCGTCTCGAAATTGGCTCGTTAAACTAAAATTGAGAAAAATAGATGTAAAGTGTGGGATTCGAATATAGATCAAATCAATACAAAAAAAGACACTAACCACATTGTCACATGAGGTGTTATGATTTAAAATTAGATATAAATATATATAATATATTATTATATAAATAATANCAGGACGATTTGGGCATAAAATAATTATGGATAATTGCTTGGTTTTATAATTATATATTTGCAAATTCTTAATTAATTAATCAAATTAAGAGCTGTAATTAATTACAACTAATTAATCTGTATGTTTGGACACTTACTAAATTTAATCACAGCCATGATCGCACTAACCAATAGTTAATTGTTTACGACGAAAAATGAATTCAATCATTGTCTGTCACGTGTACGGTCTGACCCTATTATATATTAAGTTATTTAGTTTTTTCTTCTGCTAAGAGGACTCAGATTGTACACGTGGCAGATATGGATGTAAACCAGCCGAGCTTGAGCTAGCTCAGGCTTGGCTCGTGTTTGACTCGATTTAAATATTCGTGTTCGTGTTCGTCTCGAAATTGACTCGTTAAACTAAAATTGAGAAAAATAGATGTAAAGTGTGAGATTCGAACATGGATCAAATCTATACAAAAAAAGACACTAACTGCATTGCTACATGAGGTGTTATGATTTAAAATTAGATATAAATATATATATAATATATTATTATATAAATAATATATGTAATATACTGTTATATTAAAACACATAGTGAATATGCAAGCTATATATATATATATAGTGTCACATTTCTTGTCCAGTTGGTAGGCAAGGTCACTATAAGTCTCATCTCACAATGGTTCAATCTTTATCGTGGTCCGTGGGAGGTCGAATTATATGCACATGGCGCGGGATCTCATCATGGAGCCGTATTACATATGAGAAGGATCAAATTTATACATTATATACAATTTGTTATATAAAAAGTACTAATGGGATTCANGGTTTACACCCCTACCTCTGACAATGGTTCAATCTCTATCGTGGTCCGTGGGAGGTCGAATTATAGACACATGGCGCGGGGTCTCATCATGGAGCCCTATTACATATGAGAAGGATCAAATTTATACATTATATACAATTTGTTATATAAAAAGTACTAATGGGATTCAATAGCCATCAAAACTCATTATATAATTTATAATTGGCTCGTTAACCCTAAATATGATCTAGCCATTTCGAACCGAACACGAGCGAACAAATTATTGTTCGTGTCCGGCTCGTTTACATTTCGAGTTTAAAAGTTTGTTCGTATTCGGCTCGTAAGGTTAACGAACGAGCCGAACACGAGCTGCTTAACGAGCCGAGCACGAGCTGTTCACGAACAACGAGCCAAATTGACAGCCCTAGTGGCAGACAGTAATTGAAGTTCTGATACATTTTTGCACCTAAACTCAACGTAATACTTTCTTAATAATAACGGTCAATGCTTAGTAAGATGCAAGAGAGCCGTCCCATACTTGTTGGACGAATGGAACAAATAGTAATTATTATGAATTTTTCATAATTAAAATTGTATTAATAATTAGTTTGATTATATTTAATTATTAAAAAAAGATTATCATTATCATATTATATAATTAATTAAAATATAAATATTTAAAAAATGATATTTTTGGACAAATAAAAAATAATATNTTTGGTTTGTTCTTTTAAACAACAGCTCATTCTGAAAAAAATGACTAATTTGTCCATATTCTGGATAAGCTGCAACTATTTGGTAGAGACGTGAATCAATTGCAGGAGGAGGAAGACACAGATGAAGCGACGAAGACGTGCGGGATCGAAGAGGGAGTTCGAGTCACCGCTTGTTGCAAAATTAGGACAGAGGAGGACCGAGGAGGGCAGTACTCGTTCTTCGACACTCTAATCCGCGTCTAATAGTAAAATAAAAACAGAGTTCTGTAAAACACTTGTGAAGTGGGATTTCCAAACTGAAGACTGCGTTTTGAAAACGTCACCGCTACAAATAATCTGTCTCAAACACACCCTAAATTATAGTTACAATGTCCTCCACTACCCCTGCTAAAATACGCCAAAATGCCAGAATGCTACCCAGACATACCACAATATATGTTGGGCATATGTCTCTTCTATATCCCCCAATGTTTCCTACATAACTGGTAAAATTATAAATATTTATAATTAGAAAATATTGCATAAATACCCCACAATTTCATTATATTTACATGTCTGAAATTCAAAATATAATATTTATATTTACCAACCAATTATTATTTATTAACATAACAAACATGTAGACTTTACCTTTTTTTTTTTACATTTATGCTGCTAAAATATCATCATTTTAATTTATATAAAGTTAAGTAGAACTTTTAAAATATAGCAATATGGATATGGTGGTATTTACATAAAAATAAAAGTTTAGACANTAATATAATATTTATATTTATGGGCATTTACATAAAAATAAAAGTTTAGACATCAAATATGTAAGTATATAGGAATTAGGTGTAAAACGAGCCGAGCTTGAGCAAGCTAAACATTTGTTCGTGTTCGGCTCATTTATATATATATTTGAAATTGGCTCGTGTTTGACATTGTATGTGAACAACATGTTTGTGTTTGACTTGAAAAATGTTCGTGTTCTTTTAACATTCTTAGCGGCATTTTTTAAAAGTGTCTTTAAATAAGCGTTGTGAAAAATTTGTCACTTATAAACTATCATATAAATAATATATGTAATTTCTTTCGTTCGAGCAAATAGGAGCCCAACACGNACTCATTTATATATATATTTGAAATTGACTCGTGTTTGACATTGTATGTGAACAACATGTTTGTGTTCGGCTTGAAAAATGTTTGTGTTCTTTTAACATTCTTAGCGGCGTTTTTTAAAAGTGTCTTTAAATAAGCGTTGTGAAAAACTTGTCACTTATAAACTATCATATAAATAACATATGTAATTTCTTTCGTTCGAGCAAATAGGAGCCCAACACGATCGAATAAAGGGTTGTTCGTGTTCCTATCACTTAAAATTTGAACGTAAAAAATTTGTTCGTGTTCGGCTCACTTACCAAATGAACGACTTATACATGAGCTACTTAACAAGCCAAGCAAAAACTGTTCGTGAACAACAGACCCTAATAAGAATTGAGTGAAATCAATGTAATTTTTTTTATATTCAAAAGAAGCTTAGGCTCTGTTTGGCACAGCTGTGAATTATTTATAATCTGCTGATGAGCAGATTATTCTGATAATCTGATAATTGGCTTGTTGTTTGGGGCAGCTTATTCAGACTAGCTGTGCCAAACAGGGCCTTAATGTCATAAATTACGTGTGTCACGGCCATACCACCCAAGTCTTAGATATTTACATATCAAACCCAAGCTTTGTCTGTCACGGCCATGCCACTGAAATAACAAATAACGTCCATCATTTATGCATAAGTAAGATAGTGTGTCAATATAAATTGAAATTTATAGAAACTGAGTGGCATGTCCACGAACACACTTTTTGAGCTCGAAATATGAACGAGCCGAACACGAGCTGAGCATGGCTCACTCCTGTTCGGNTTGTGCCAAACAGGGCCTTAATGTCATAAATTATGTGTGTCACGGCCATACCACCCAAGTCTTAACTTATTTCATCCATGGTCGCCTTCTAAAAACCATTTACATACATACCACCCAAGTTTTAGATATTTACATATCAAAACCAAGCTTTGTCTGTCACAGCCATACCACTTGAAGTTTCGTGTATTGTTCTTGACCTCTAGCACGTAGAAGGTTGAAACTAACATGAGGGAACTCAAAAAGGGAGTCCATATAGGACCTTTAAGCCCCAGGGTTGCCTCTTGCACAATTTGCACATTCGTGCGCACAAACTTCGCGATTCGTTTAGTCGACACATTCAAATACCACAATTAGCATTGTTTGCGTCGTTATTCGCCGAACGTCGAATAAATTTTTGAAATGACCAACCGCGAACCAAAATTTTGACGAAAATCAAATTTGACGTATTTTTTACCCAATCGGCGACGAGGTTGTCCGAACGACTTCGGATGACAAAACGGACTGCATTGGTGCGTCCGGAACGTCAAAATTACCTAGGAAATACACTCATTTTGATGTGGTTCCGTGCACACATGAATTGTGAATTATGATCTTCCAAATCAAACCCCTCACCTTAGATTTAAATATTATTTCGAATTTCATTAATTTCAAATTTGACGCATTTTTCCAAAGTGATGAAGAAGCTCTCGTTACCGGAAAAGATGATGAAGTTTGTCTCTTCTAGACGCCTTCTTGAGCTCAACTCACAGAGAATTGCGAAGAAGGTAGTTAGAAGGAGGAAGAGGGGAAGAAGGGGGCAGATGTTGGCTTTCCTAGCTTCCTCTCTCTAAGGAATTGGAAAATTGATATGTGCTCTATGTTTCCAAGCTCTCTCGCTCGCTCACTCGTTGGAGATTGAATCACCGGCCTCCCACTCGACTCCTCTGCCCAAGAGGATATCTCTCAAGGCTAGGGGTGTAAACGAACCGAACACGAACGAACAGAGCTTGTGTTCGTGTTCGGTTCGTTTGAAATNCTTCAATTTGTGTTTGAATATTCAATATCTTAATCAAAGTAGAGCCGAGTTTAATTCATCATATCATTTGTTCATACTTGGCTTGATCGAAACATAAATTGTTCGTCTTTAGTTCGAGCTTTCGTTGAGCTTCAAAACTATATTTATATTTGCTAAAAAAAAAATTATTATTCGTACTTCATATATTTCTTGACTAGTATATATTAATTAAAAAAATTAAATAATTAAATGAGTAATTAATTTTTCATATAAAATTAAACACTAATATTTTTTTTTATAAGGCTAGTAATTAAGTTAAAGTTTTATATGAATTTTTAAATTTTTAAATTTTTATATAAAACGATTAATAAATAATTAATTAAATAAATTTCAAACAACTAACTAGTTAGTACCAAATGAATAGAATAACATATAAATTATAAGCAAATTATTTTATAATCAAATAACATAAATAAATATTAACCGGTCCATTAAAATTAAAAAAAAATTTAGACTAACTAGTTCAAATATTAATCGTGTCGTGTTTAAGTTGTTCATCAAGTGCATTGGTTAATTTATAGCCCTACCAACATGCAAAAAAGTTTAATTTTGATAATGGCAAGTCTTTCAATACACGTTTGGATCCCTTGGAATCTTAGCACAACATACATATGCTAATTGTGATGTGATAACTGAAATTACTCGGTGAGACATTCACATGAGTAATGCTTGACAACGCATCACAGTTAACAACGAGTCGATGTCGACCTCATTTTTAGTGAGGTTTAGTTTCTTCTTAGGATTTAGAATCTAGTCTTAGGATTCTACCTTCGACTATCTTAGATCCTTAGAAATGGGACCCGCCTTATTTTAGAAATTCGACCTACTTTTGTACCCTTTTGAAGTTCAGTGTGTTGTTCTTGACCTATAGCACGTAGAAGGTTGAAACTAACATGAGGGAACTCAAAAAGGGAGTCCCTATAGAACCTTTAAGCCCTAGGGTTGCCTCTTGCACAATTTGCACATTCGTGCGTACAAACTTTTCGCCGAACGTCGAATAAATTTTTGAAATGACCAACCGCGAACCAAAATTTTGACGAAAATCAAATTTGACGTATTTTTAACCCAATCGGCTACGAGGTTGTTCGAATGACTTCGGATGACAAAACGGGCTGCGTTGGAGCGTCCGGAACGTCAAAATTACCTAGGGAAGACACACATTTTGATGTGGTTCCGTGCACACATGAATTGTGAATTATGATCTTCTAAATCAAACCCCTCACCTTAGATTTAAATATTCTTTCAAATTTCATTAATTTGAAAAATTATGAATTTATCCTTTATGAAATTCAAATTGAGGTTGACTTCTACCACTTATCCTTTTTTAAGTTTGAATCATCAAGAAATGTTATTTTAATATCATTTATCACCCATTTACCCTAGGCCTAAATATTAAATAAACTTTAAATTCCAAAATTGCACTTTTGCCCTTGAGGCCTTAACACCCTAAAATTCATTAAATTAGACTCAAATGACTTGAGAATTTTATATTACCTCAATCATGGGCTAACTAAAACATTAGAGGAGAAAATGTGGCTTTTCTAGATTTATGTAATTTTTATAATTATTTTTAAAGCAAAATAAGGATTTTCAAAGAAAATTTAGTAATTCAATCAAAATAATAATTATGTCCTTAAGAAAATTATTAAAAGTTCACCTAGGTTAGAGGACCACTTGGACCAATTTTCATGTTTTTAATCGATTTAATTTAATTATTAAAATTATTTGTTGGTTTTGAGTATTAATTAAATATAAAATAATATTTAAATGGAAAATTGAGTTTTATATTTTTTTTAAAATCTCTCTGAGTCCAGGGAACCCAAAGAAACAAATTTCATATTTTTGAGGTTTAAATTTTAATTATTGAAATTATTTTAGTGGAAAATTAGAGAAATTTCATTTTTTAAGCTTTTAAAATTAATATCATGACTTAAAAAAAACTAGAAAAATTATTTTGGTTGGTTCCAAGTGATCAAGAAGCCAAATGTGATATTTTAGTGTGTTTTTACAATTTAACAATTTTTATGATTTTTTTAAATTATTTTTAATTATTTAAATGCCTATAAAAGCCCAAAGATGAAGTATTTATTTTAATTTCAATTTTACTTTTCTTAAGTTCCTCTGGTCATAAGAAGCTCCCAAAATCAATTATTATAATTATTTTAATATCAAAAATGTTATTTTATCTTAAAAATTCATTTTAGTGACCGAATTAACCCCAATTGATTTGAAATTTTTATGGGAAGCTCCTCTAACATTAAATTACAGTGTGGAATAATCTTTTTGTCATTTACATTTATAATTACTCGAGATTGATTTTCTCTTCATTTTTAGGATTGGTGACAATTATGATTATTTTTAATGAGTTAAATCAAGTTTATATTTTTCCTAGGATCCTCTGACCATAGCAAACCTACCAAAATAAATTTATATTTTTCTGATAAGTATTTTAATTATTATAATTTTTATACCAAAACAGATACCATTAACTTGAAAATTAGATATCTCTAGTTAGAGATGCCCCCTGACATTAGAAAAATTAGGGGAGATGCCTAACAATAGAGACATCAAAAGTCTCATGGTCCCATGTCATGGTAAAATGTCTATGCAAATGGAGAATCAAAATAAAGAAAACACCATTTAATTAATTAAAAATAAAATATGCATCAAATGAACATGAAAATATTCTACATTGTTCTCCTATGTTTACTGAACAAGAGGGTTATTTTATTTTATTTTTGTGATTTTTCTGCACAAAGATATGAATTTTTGAAGTTCTAGGGGTTTAAATAAATAGAAAAATGCCTTATTTTTTTAATTATCCACGCGGCGCCACGCAATCTTCATACGCGTCGAGCTTTCCACGCGGTGTGCTCCCATTAGACGCCGTCGTCCACGCGTGTGCCCCGTCAGCCCGCCTTTTCGAACCCTCCATCCGTCCGGCGCAACCAGAGCCCTCTGTTTGATAAAAGTGCGATCCAACGGCTACGGGTCATCGTCTTCAAAGCCTCTAGCCCGAGAACCATCCACCTTCAAACCCTAATATCTCGCTTGATTATCAACCAAATCAAGTGATGTTTGTTCATATCGACTCATCTTGATGAGACACACACATACATACGGTTAATCGCACCCTAAATCAACTTTATGCTCATGGAGAATCAAATGAAGTTCGGTTTAGGATTGATTGGATGCTTGTGGAAGCTTCGTGGGGGTCCCAAGAGCTCGAAGATAAAGCCTCTGGTAATGGTGAATCGCCTAGACCCAAGTTCGACCAAGGTCGATTTGGGTGTTGGTCAAAGTCCACCCTAGAGTGCTCTGGTGATAGGGCTTCTAAGGAGGATCTTCCTCTCTCACTATGGGGATGGTGTGGGTGCAATTAGTTTGAATTTGGTGGAGTATTTGGAGGTGTCCTGTTTCGGCCTAGGGATTGAGCTCCAACTTTTTCTAACAAAGTTATAAAATAACTGCCAATTTTGCCAATTCATCATTGCAAAGTATGAAAGTAATTCAACTACAGCTTCTATAAGAAAATTATTTGTTATATATTTATATTATAATTAACTGTCCTAATTTCATTAAAAATAACTTTTATATATATATATATATATATATATAT
>JXCR01148783.1:509588-527103 GCA_002079205.1 Phalaenopsis hybrid cultivar
ATATATATATATATATATATTATAGGAAATCGATATTTGGCAGAGGCTCAAATATTGATTTCTAATGCGCCCCATGATGAGATCCTGCGCCATATGCCTATAATTGAACCCCCCACGGACCACGGTAGGAATTGAACCATTGACAGAGGGAGACTTATAGTGACCATGTCTACCAACTGGACAAGAAATGAGACAATATAGATATATATATATATATATATATAGCTTGTAAAATTTAGCTGTTAGATATGTAAATACATAAGCATTGGGTGGTATGTCACCGCAATCAAATTTTTTTTTAAAAAAAAAAAAAAGTTGAAAGGGGGGCCCACNCAAATTCACTATGTGTTTTAATATTTAAAAGTTAAAATAGTGGTATTTTTAAGTTTTGGAATAAATATTTAAAAAAAAACGTAAAATTTAGTTGTTAGATATGTAAATACATAAGCATTGGGTGGTATGTCACCGCAATCAAATTTTAAAAAAAAAAAAAAAGTTGAAAGTGGGGCCCACTAAAATATATCTTTACGGTGATCGATGATGGAGATCAGACACTGCATGCATCACTTCACAAATGTATGGCAATTTAAAGATAAGGTTGAATCAGGCAATATATTTTACTAAATTCACTTAGCCATTTGGCCTACTTTATGACACGTTATAGATGTGTGTGCTATTTGATCGAGCCCCAAAAATCAGACTGAATCAAGTTGTTTTAGATGTTTTGGTTTGGGTTTTAATTTATTGCTATTTAATCTCATGATTAGTATTTAAGACAGTTTTAAAATCAATTATGTTAAATGGAAATCAAATATAATTAACTTTAATTAATCGTTTTCTCTGCATATCGTCGTAGCGCTTGAAATGAAGAGCATGAAATGAGTTTTGATGGCTATCGAATAATTTATTTTTCTGTGAAATTTTGCATGGTTAGTTTTCAAGCATGAAAATCTGTTCCACGTAAAAATTTTTCAAAGAAGCATTGTTTTACAAAACGAACTTCGTGAGTGTGTCGTGATCATCTAAACCTTTTAATTGAGCCATTCTGTGTCTGGGTTAGACTACGTTTTGGGACTTATCTAGCCTCGTATAACTTGGACGATAATTAGGATAGTTGGATCAAAAATTATAACTTTGCCCTCAAAATGAACTTGAATCAATTTTAAACTTAAATTATAATCAAAGTAATCTAAAAATATTGAATTTGGCCAATTTGAAACTCATTCGAGTTTTCCTAAAAAAATCTGAGTTTTCGTCGGGTGGGACTAACACTTCGACATGAATTTTGGGCAAAATAACAACATGTCCTTCAATAGGAAGACATTTCATGTTTGGTAAGACTTCTGAGCTCAAAATGAGCTGAAAGGCCTTCTTACCCTAGTCTTGGTCGATGTCAACCTCGACGTAACCACGTCGGTTCTGGCGTGATTAGGCCAAAGCCCCTTCACGATGTGACGTGATCACGCCGTTGCACGCAAGCGGGCGGTGTGGCCACACCGTCATTNGGTATTTAAGACAGTTTTAAAATCAATTATGTTAAATGGACATCAAATATAATTAACTTTAATTAATTGTTTTCTCTGCATATCGTCGTAGCGCTTGAAATGAAGAGCATGAAATTAGTTTTGATGGCTATCGAATAATTTATTTTTCTGTGAAATTTTGCATGGTTAGTTTTCAAGCATGAAAATCTGTTCCACGTAAAAATTTTTCAAAGAAGCGTTGTTTTACAAAGCGAACTTCGTGAATGTGTCATGATCATCTAAACCTTTTAATTGAGTCATTCTGCGTCTGGGTCAGACTACGTTTTGGGACTTATCTAGCCTCGTATAACTTGGATGATAATTAGGATAGTTGGGTCAAAAATTATAACTTTGCCCTCAAAATGAACTTGAATCAATTTTAAACTTAAATTATAATCAAAGTAAGCTAAAAATATTGAATTTGGCCAATTTGAAGCTCATTTGAGTTTTCCTAAAAAAATTTGAGTTTTCGTCGGGTGGGACTAACACTTCGACATGAATTTTGGGCAAAATAACAACATGTTCTTCAATAGGAAGACATTTCATGTTTGGTAAGGCTTCTGAGCTCAAAATGAGGTGAAAGGCCTTCTAACACTAGTCTTGGTCGATGTCAACCTCGACGTAACCGCGCCAGTTCTGGCGTGATTACGCCAAAGCCCCTTCACGATGTGACGTGATCACGCCGTTGCACGCAAGCGGGCGGTGTGGCCACACCGTCATTGATATATACGTGGGACTCCCGCTCTTTTCTAGAGCAAAATCTCATGCCCATTCTATCACTGACCTCCCCACTCTTTATTTATTATATGATTTAGTTTACTCACATAACCTTCCTACAATGTTAATTAAAAGCTAATATACAATATCAATCCGATAACATGTCATTATAATCATTCAGTTTTCATAATCCAAATTAAGCAATCGATTAAGATGATGTCAATTAACTAAAAACTATAAAATTCTCGTCTTCCTCCTNGATAACCTTCCTACAATGTTAATTAAAAGCTAATAAACAATATCAATCTGATAACATGTCATTATAATCATTCAGTTTTAATAATCCAAATTAAGCAATCGATTAAGATGATGTCAATTAACTAAAAACTATAAAATTCTCGTCTTCCTCCTCCTCGTGACAGCTTTCATTATCGTCTCTGCTAGAACTACACTGCATGTTGATGAGACGACCGCTCGGTGATGATGACTATGTTGGCTCTAAATCCATGATCTAACAAAATTGTTGTGGTCTGATGATGGAAACCCGATGGCAGTGATAGTAGCTTGACAATGGTGGCTATTTAGTGGCAGCGATGACTCATCTTTGGTCGAGTGACAGTGGTCAAACAGTGGCGACGATACAAAAGTGGTCCTACATGGTGGTGGTAGCCTCATAATGATAATCTCNCAACAAAATTGTTGTGGTCTGATGATGGAAACCCGATGACAGTGATAGTAGCTTGACAATGGTGGCTAGTTAGTGGCAGCGATGACTCATCTTTGGTCGAGTTACAGTGGTCAAACAGTGGCGACGATACAAAAGTGGTCCTACATGGTGGTGGTAGCCTCATAATGATAATCTCACAAGGTAATGGTGGCTCAATAGTGGCGACGGTGGCCCTATGTCAGTGGTTTGATTTTGCTGGTATTATATGTCGGTGGTGGTCCAACGATGGTGGCCTCAATACAACGGTGGAGGTCTNCGGTAATGGTGGCTCAATAGTGGCGACGGTGGCCCTATGTGAGCGGTTTGATTTTGCTGGTATTATATGTCGGTGGTGGTCCAACGATGGTGGCCTCAATACAACGGTGGAGGTCTAACAAAGATAGTTTAGTGGCATGTAATTTTGGTGGTCAAGGTAGTAGTTATCCGGCGATGGCAATGGGGCAGGTGCTAGTCGCTGGTAGCAATGGTTTGATGGCGGCAGCGGCCCGAAGTTGGTGGCCTAGAGGTGATGAAGATCAAGAATTTTGAAGAGCATAAAATTTTCAAGATCATGAAACTCCATTTATCCTTCTCATCCAGTCTTTGGTCCCCTTTTAAAAAGAGAGTGGTGGTATACTTATATATTTTATGAGTGACATCCTTTGCAAATTATTCATGAGAACAAAACTCTGCAATAGATGACCTAGAGAATGATTTGAATGTCATTTTATGAGTATTTGATTGTCATAATGNCAGCCTAAAGGCTGTGGCGGCAATGGTGCTAGTCGCTGGTAGCAATGGTTTGATGGCGGCAGCAGCCCGAAGTTGGTGGCCTGGCGGTGATGAAGATCAAGAATTTTGAAGAGCATAAAATTTTCAAGAGCATGAAACTCCATTTATCCTTCTCATCCAGTCTCTGGTCCCCTTTTAAAAAGAGAGTGGTGGTATACTTATATATTTTATGAGTGACATCTTTGCAAATTATTCATGAAAACAAAACTCTGCAATAGATGACCTAGAGAATGATTTGAATGTCATTTTATGAGTATTTGATTGTCATAATGATGTAAAAACTAGGTGATTTTGAGCTCATTACCCAATTAACTATAAATTTATTGATTTGGGGTCATTTGACCGCCCAAAATATATCTCAATGCTTTTTAATATACTTTAAATGCATGATGCAGGCTCACCTNAACACCCAATTAACTATAAATTTATTGATTTAGGGTCATTTGACCGCCCAAAATATATCTCAATGCTTTTTAATATACTTTAAATGCATGATGCAAGCTCACCAGGACTCAAATCAAACCATTTTTTATGTCATTTAGTTTAACTCATTTAAACACTTCATTTGATCATAAATTAGAGTGCTGACATTTCTAAATTTGATTTTTAAAGCTTCATGTTGAAATAAGCATCTTTATTCATGAGAACCAATATGATATTTTAGAAACTTATTCAGTTGGCCCCTATTATTAGATGTCTATGTCAGAGCAGTTGAAAGTTACAATCTTGAAAAATTACTAAGGTACAACAGACATTAGTGTGGACCCCCTCTCAGAGACTTGTGTCAAGAAAGTCTTCTTAATATTTTTCTTAAAGTATCAAATTTTAAACTTGAAATGCTATAAAATTGTGTCAGAGATCGAATGATGTTGACAATGGGTTGGACAGGCAGCTGGCGCAAGTGCTATAATTGCCTGGGCACAAATACTCTAGCGACGCATGTGTGCTCGCTCATTGCATGCATGCTTTTCTTGTGTGGGAATCATTGATTTTGAGTGCTTTTCTTCTTCTTTTTTTATTTGCATTATTTTAGAGATCAAGACCAATAATTCTATGATGAGAAACATGACTTCCATTAAAAGTGGTGTTGGACTCATTAAACATACCGAGCTTGGAGGCGATCTATGCTCGCAGTCCTACGATGAGGCACATACCTTCCGTTGAAAGAGAAGTTGATTACCTTCATCAAACAAAATGAGTTTTGAGGTAATCAAGGCCCATAATCCTATGATGAGGCTCTTTTCTTCCTTAAAAGTGGTGTTGACCGTCCATATTGGAAAGATTGTGTTTAGAGGTGATCATGGCTCATTGCTCTACAATGAGGACATGTCTTCCCTTGAAAGAGGAGTTGACTTCTCTCTTCAGACAGATCGGGTTTGGAAGTGATCAAGGCTCATAGTCCTATGATGAGGCACATGTATTCCCTTAAATGAGGTGTTGACAACCCGTATCTGATAGAATGAGTTTGGAGGTGGTTAAGAACAGTGGTCCTATGATGATGGTGGTTAAGCAGTGATAGATTTGATGATGATAACAATAGAAGTGGTTGAGCATTGATGATAGTGATTTAGTGATGGCCTTCAAGCAGCTACAGCGGTTTGGCCTATGCGCGAGGAATAAAGCAGACGCTTGAAATCTCACGCTCTAAACCTATCCTTTAGAATGGTGAGCATTGGTGTGAAAGACTATTATTGAAAATACTACATTTGTTGGTCATTTAGCAAGTTTTACAAGTCCTTTAGTGATGAGATGGTCCATTCCACAAATGTCGCCAAACTATTTCAAGTTGGAGAGTTCACAACAGTATACTTATATTAATGTCTAATATTATATAAAAATCTGGCACATACACAAATAAAAAAAAGAGTTGATTGATGAGACACGAGAGATTTTAATATAAAAATCCCAAAAGAGATAAAAAAAAAAACATGTTGCCTAAATCAATTCAAATGGTTTCACTATTAATTTTTTTGTTACAAGAATTCGTATTTCGCTTGAACAACATGAAATAATTTTACGAAAATGGGAGAAAATATTCTGAAAGTGGCATCGACCCAACTGTGATGATCGAAGATTGATGACAGGAGGTGTGTGACATAAATCTTGATTCGTCATCATCGATGGCGGTAGCCGTTAGGAAACAGTTATCCATCAACATTAGTACTGATTAGGGCTGTAAACGAGCCGAGCTTGAGCGAGCTCAGGCTTGGCTCGTGTTCGGCTCGTTCGAAATAGCTCGTGTTCGAAATCGGCTCGTGNNNNGACAAAATCAAAGGAGCTTGCTGGCTATAACATCCAATTCATATGTATTTACATATCTAAAATCACCTCACATTAAAATACGACAAATATCTAAAAGTTCAAATTTAGGTGTCAGCTATGTAAATACATTGGAATTGTATCCTATTTTTATTAATAAAAAAATAAATTTTAATACACAATCTATAATCTAATTTTAATACATTTTAATCTTTTCACCTGTAAAGTCGAGTTGATTATGTCAGGGATTGGGTTTGGCTTAGTCGAATCTTAGGCTGTACATGTTTAGTTCGAGCTTGAGCCGAACTTTGGGTTCATATTTGGTTTGCTTAAATTTTTTAATGTGCATACTTGATTTATATGTGACATTTTTGTATTAATCAAATGTTAAAAATACAAATGTGAACATTATTTTTATATAAAATTTAATTAGATCTTCATATTTTGCTCTTTTAACGTGTAACTTCCTTAGCCACCTGATTGGATGGTTAATGTTGACCCCCTTGATCATTGATGGATTTTTAATGATTTGGGTGCCTTAATGACATCGAAATTGAGTGATCTTATGCTCGTTAGATTTTATTGTCGAGTCGCTCGATTCAGCTATAATTATGTCAAATTTAGAGTTTAGTTAATCTTTCAATTGTTGATCCAAAATCTTTAAATATGTTTCAATGGCTTGATCTATTTTTGAATTGGACCCAAATTAAACGAATTATGGTATCATTATATTCGTCTTGTCAAGTGAGTAACTAATAACTTGTTGAAATTGAGGCCTTGATGATCATAAATTTGATTTTGGAGGATCCTTCATAAAAAATCCATTGTGATTCATGCTTGATAAAAATGTATCGATGACACATCAGATGCCCCCAATTTTCAGGTGATCTAGCTTGTGTTATTCAAAAATATAACTTCAAATTCTCCAAAAATTAGCAATTTGAGGAGACTTTAGTTTTCATGAATGTTCTCAGGAAAAAGTCATGTTGTTGTTGTCCTAACTGACATCGGTGAAGTCAAGCATAAGGGGTCTAATAGTAGCATTTGGGTGCCTAGATATGTAGGCATGACATGCATGCATGGGTAGGCCCATATAAGTAAATAAGTATGATTATATATCCTTTAAGAATGGTGCTTCCAAAAAGTTTTAAAATATACATATATCTTATGAGCTTTATAACCTTTTGAGGATTTATTCGTGTATTTTTGCTTCTGTGGCTTATAGTTATCTATGATTTTTTTAGGGTACCTAAATCTTTGAGGCTTATAGCTCTATGAGAATTTTTAAGTGTACATGTACCTTATAGGGCTTATAGCTCTTTGAAGTTTTCTAAATGGAGACCCTTTCAACCTCTTGCTCTTACATAGTCCTTTTAGTAAGGACCTTGTTCTCTACTAGCTTCCCATTGAAGCTACCTCATAGGTGTGATTATGAATGGAGATCTTGTCTGCAACATGCCTTCAAGGGGTCTTTCTGGTGATGTTTGTGTCCACCACAACCATTCCATCAAGACTATCTTATAGGCATGTCTTCCAGAAGTATATGGGGAAACTTTGTGTCTTTTTAGTGCAAATTGTGTCCACTACTAGCTTTCCATAGAAACTACCTCATGAGCATATCTTATAGGTGTATAAAAGAGTTGTGTCTGCCACTTGCCCCCAAGGAGTCTTTTTACAGACAATATCAGTTATAAAAGTTCATTGATAATAGAAAATAATTACTTGAATGATAGATTCATTTCTCTAATTATAAAAACAAAGGACATTCTTCTAAGAAGAAAAATAAAAAACTTCCATGATAATATCTTTTAGCATATGAAATCAAAGTTTGTTGTAGAAAAAAAAAATTAGGTTATTTTTATACTCTTTATTCAACAATTCTTAAAAGTTTATTTCTAATACTCTTTTGATCTTCCTTGCACTTTTCTTGTAATTAAAATCCCACATGACATTAACATATCAAACGTTCATTTTCTTTAATTAAGTTATTGTATTTTTTTTTTTCATTATTCAATTGAACAATGAAATTGACAATATAGAGATTTTTCCGCACTGTTTAGATTTTTTTGTGGCATGAACCACTTAAAGTATTCAAATTTTGGGATTTTCATTAAAATACTACTAGATGTCTTTAGTGTACTATGATTGGATGTCTCGTATTGAAAACATTTTTCATATAATGACTTTATTTGTTTCCTTCTATGGGAGGTTTGTGCAACTTATCCAAATGTGTGTTTTTATTACAAGAATATTACTCAAATTATTTAATTGTACATTAATAGCTTTGTCAATAGTGATTTGGGCATCAATGCATTGAATGTGGTTAGCGTATGAGTAAATTTTCTCTTGCATTAAAGATGAGTAAAAGGGCTTAGGACATAACCCTCGTAGGAAGATGTCATTCAATAACTATGGATACACTCCTGAAATTCAATGAGTTTTAGCAGAAAATCTCTAAAAATATTATTTATGTGACTCATTTATTTGACGAATTTCAGAAAGATGGGAAGAGTCTTTAATAATTCATTGATTTACTATAAATTATAGCACAAAGAGTTTTACAAGTTCAACAAAGCCATGAATAGTAGCTTTTGGTGGTGAATATAACCAAGTACTCACCTGACGTTTAAGAGGAGTGCATCAGCAACTTGTTGTTTCTATAACGATCAATGTGTTCATATGGTTCAAAAATTCTATTGTAAGAGTCAAAGCTAGGAAGCTTGAATCCAACTGGAATGGAGTGTTGGAGGGTTATATCCATCAAAGGTGATTACTCTAGAGAAATACAATGAGTAAAAAAATGTTTTTTTTTTTTAATCTCTCAAATATAGTTCTTGAAAAATATGTAGTAGCTCATCACGAATTACATGATGGAGTTGAGCTAAGTTCACCAAGAGTGTTGAAGATTTGCAATTTAGTATGGTTGAAAGAGATATATATGTTAAACTAGTAGTATATAGGAGGTCATCATCATAAGCCGCCAGAGGAGGAATCCCAACATGACGAGGGGCTACTGGTGAGGTGTTCTTTATATGGGGGTCACTGTTTAGCGATTGACCTTGGGGTAGATAAATGTCGCCAATTTGCGTCAATACTGGTTGTTGAGCTTCATATAAATACTAAAAAATCTTGTTTTGAGTTTTCTTCATTTTCAGCATGCAGGCAATGCATCTTTACAGGAGCAAAAATGTAGAGGTTTGTGATTCATGATTAAAATATTGTCTCTAGGAATGGTTGGTAGTAAAACGAGAGGTTCCATTGTTACGAGCATTATACTTCTTAGATATTGAAAAAGTGTTCACACGTCTATCAATTTGAGATTTTGGTTCTTATATATGATGTTAAACTGTCGTTTGTCAGAAATTCAGGGTGATAAAGTGATAATTTAACATATCAGTATTGCATGAAGATCTAGCATACAAACTCAAAAAAAAGAAAAATAACTTGAGGAAATACCAATTTTTTATGTGGAAAAACCTAAGAAGTGAAAAAACCGTGAGGTCTAGTATAATCAATATAATCCAATATGTGAGAGTTCGCTCGGAGAGAAACAAGGCTATAATCCTACACAAAAAATTACACTTGTTTTTATACATCCTAAAGAAAACATGTGTTAGATAGGATAAGTGTATTTTGACTACAACAAGTGCAAGAAGTGGTCGTCAGTGGCCAATGGTCGCCGGCGGCAGGTGACTGGTGGCACATGGTGACAACTAGTGATGGTTGACAATAGTCGATAAGCGATGATTGACAATAGTTGTCAANTATTACTAAGGTACAACATGCATTAGTGTGGACCCCCTCTCAGAGACTTGTGTCAAGAAAGTCTTCTTAATATTTTTCTTAAAGTATCAAATTTTAAACTTGAAATGCCATAAAATTTTGTCAGAGATCGAATGATGTTGACAATGGGTTGGACAGGCAGCTAGCGCAAGTGCTATAATTGCCTGGGCACAAATGCTCTAGCGACGCATGTGTGCTCGCTCATTGCATGCATGCTTTTCTTGTGTGGGAATCATTGATTTTGAGTGCTTTTCTTCTTCATTTTTTATTTGCATTATTTTAGAGATCAAGACCAATAATTCTATGATGAGAAACATTACTTCCATTAAAAGTGGTGTTGGACTCATTGAACATACCGAGCTTGGAGGCGATCTATGCTCGCAGTCCTACGATGAGGCACATACCTTCCGTTGAAAGAGAAGTTGATTACCTTCATCAAACAAAATGAGTTTTGAGGTGATCAAGGCCCATAATCCTATGATGAGGCTCTTGCTTCCCTTAAAAGTGGTGTTGACTGTCCATATTGGAAAGATTGTGTTTAGAGGTGATCTTGGCTCATTGCTCTACAATAAGGACATGTCTTCCCATGAAAGAGGAGTTGACTTCTCTCTTCAGACAGACCGGGTTTGGAAGTGATCAAGGCTCATAGTCCTATGATGAGGCACATGTATTCCCTTAAATGAGGTGTTGACAGCCCATATCTGACAGAATGAGTTTGGAGGTGTTTAAGAACAGTGGTCCTATGATGATGATGGTTGAGCAGTGGCGGATTTGATAATGATAACAATAGAAGTTGTTGAGCATTGATGATAGTGATTTAGTGATGGCCTTCAAGCAGCTACAGTGGTTTGGACTATGAGCGAGGAATAAAGCAGACGCTTGAAATCCCACGCTCTAAGCCTATCCTTTAGAATGGTGAGCATTGGTGCGAAAGACTATTATTGAAAATATTACATTTGTTGGCCATTTAGCAAGTTTTACAAGTCCTTTAATGATGAGATGGTCCATTCCACAGATGTCGCCAAACTATTTCAAGTTGGAGAGTTCACAACAGTATACTTATATTAATGTCTAATATTATATAAAAATCTGGCACATACACAAATAAAAAAAAGAGTTGATTGATGAGACACGAGAGATTTTAATATAAAAATCCCAAAAGAGATTAAAAAAAAAACATGTTGCCTAAATCAATTCAAATGGTTTCACCATTAATTGTTTTGTCACAAGAATTCGTATTTCCTTAAACAACATGAAATAATTTTACGAAAACGGGAGAAAATATTCTGAAAGTGGCATCGACCCAACTGTGATGATCGAAGATCGATGACAGGGGGTGTGTGACATAAATCTTGATTCGTCATCATCGATGGTGGTAGCCGTTAGGAAATAGTTATCCATCAACATTAGTACTGATAGCCAGGTGATAATGATTAGATGTTGAATTGTGGTAAAATCATCAGTCTACCACCGACCGACAGACAACACCAATAAAGTTGGCTAAGCAATAGTCATGGTGGCAAAGAGCAAGATGAGGGAGAGGACTTTAAAGGACACAACATTATTAGTTTAATTTTGTACCATTCAAGTTTTTGCTGAGACCTTATCAGGACAAAATCAAAGGAGCTTGCTGGCTATAACATCCAATTCATATGTATTTACATATCTAAAATCACCTCACATTAAAATACGACAAATATCTAAAAGTTCAAATTTAGGTGTCAGCTATGTAAATACATTGGAATTGTATCCTATTTTTATTAATAAAAAAATAAATTTTAATACATAATCTATAATCTAATTTTAATACATTTTAATCTTTTCACCTGTAGAGTCGAGTTGATCATGTCAGGGATTGGGTTTGGCTTAGTCGAATCTTAGGTTGTACATGTTTAGCTCGAGCTTGAGCCGAACTTTGGGTTCATATTTGGTTTGCTTAAATTATTTAAAGTGCATACTTGATTTATATGTGACATTTTTTTATTAATCAAATGTTAAAAATACAAATGTAAACATTATTTTTATATAAAATTTAATTAGATCTTCATATTTTGCTCTTTTCACGTGTAACTTCCTTAGCCACCTGATTGGATGGTTAATGTTGACCCCCTTGATCATTGATGGATTTTTAATGATTTGGGTGCCTTAATAACATCGAAATTGAGTGATCTTATGCTCGGTAGATTTTATTGTTGAGTCACTCGATTCAGCTATAATTATGTCAAATTTAGAGTTTGTTTAATCTTTCAATTGTTGATCCAAGATCTTTAAATATGTTTCAATGGTTTGATCTATTTTTTATTGGACCCAAATTAAACGAATTATGGTGTCATTATATTCGTCTTGTCAAGCGAGTAACTAATAACTTGTTGAAATTGAGGCCTTGATGATCATAAATTTGATTTTGGAGGATCCTTCATAAAAAATCCATTGTGATTCATGCTTGATAAAAATGTATCGATGACACATCAGATGCCCCCAATTTTCAGGTGATCTAGCTTGTGTTATCCAAAAATATAACTTCAAATTCTCCAAAAATTAGCAATTTGAGGAGACTTTAGTTTTCATGAATGTTCTCAGGAAAAAGTCATGTTGTTGTTGTCCTAACTGACATCGGTGAAGTCAAGCATAAGGGGTCTAATAGTAGCATTTGGGTGCCTAGATATGTAGGCATGACATGCATGCATGGGTAGGCCCATATAAGTAAATAAGTATGATTATATATCCTTTAAGAATGGTGCTTCCAAAAAGTTTTAAAATATACATATATCTTATGAGCTTTATAACCTTTTGAGGATTTATTCGTGTATTTTTGCTTCTGTGGCTTATAGTTATCTATGATTTTTTTAGGGTACCTAAATCTTTGAGGCTTATAGCTCTATGAGAATTTTTAAGTGTACATGTACCTTATAGGGCTTATAGCTCTTTGAAGTTTTCTAAATGGAGACCCTTTCAACCTCTTGCTCTTACATAGTCCTTTTAGTAAGGACCTTGTTCTCTACTAGCTTCCCATTGAAGCTACCTCATAGGTGTGATTATGAGTGGAGATCTTGTCTGCAACATGCCTTCAAGGGGTCTTTCTGGTGATGTTTGTGTCCACCACAACCATTCCATCAAGACTATCTTATAGGCATGTCTTCCAGAAGTATATGGGGAAACTTTGTGTCTTTTTAGTGCAAATTGTGTCCACTACTAGCTTTCCATAGAAACTACCTCATGAGCATATCTTATAGGTGTCTAAAAGAGTTGTGTCTGCCACTTGCCCCCAAGGAGTCTTTTTACAGACAATATCAGTTATAAAAGTTCATTAATAATAAAAAATAATTACTTGAATGATAGATTTGTTTCTCTAATTATAAAAACAAAGGACATTCTTCCAAGAAAAAAAATAAAAAACTTCCATGATAATATCTTTTAGCATATGAAATCAAAGTTTGTTGTAGATAAAAAAATTAGGTTATTTTTATACTCTTTATTCAACAATTCTTAAAAGTTTATTTCTAATACTCTTTTGATCTTCCTTGCACTTTTCTTGTAAATAAAATCCCACGTGACATTAACATATCAAACGTTCATTTTCTTTAATTAAGTTATTGTATTTTTTTTTTCATTGTTCAATTGAACAATGAAACTGACAATATAGAGATTTTTCCACACTGTTTAGATTTTTTTGTGGCATGGACCACTTAAAGTATTCAAAATTTGGGATTTTCATTAAAAATACTACTAGATGTCTTTAGTGTACTATGATTGGATGTCTCGTATTGAAAACATTTTTCATATAATGACTTTATTTGTTTCCTTCTATGGGAGGTTTGTGCAACTTATCCAAATGTGTGTTTTTATTACAAGAATATTACTCAAATTATTTAATTGTACATTAATAGCTTTGTCAATAGTGATTTGGGCATCAATGCATTGAATGTGGTTAGTGTATGAGCAAATTTTCTCTTGCATTAAAGATGAGTAAAAGGACCTAGGACATAACCCTCGTAGGAAGATGTCATTAAATAACTATGGATACACTCCTGAAATTCAATGAGTTTTAGCAGAAAATCTCTAAAAATATTATTTATGTGACTCATTTATTTGACGAATTTCAGAAAGATGGGAAGAAGCTTTAATAATTCATTGATTTACTATAAATTATACCACAAAGAGTCTTACAAGTTCAGCAAAACCATGAATAGTAGCTTTTGGGGGTGAATATAACCAAGTACTCACTTGACGTTTAAGAGGAGTGCATCAGCAACTCGTTGTTTCTATAACGATCAATGTGTTCATATGGTTCAAAAATTCTATTGTAAGAGTCAAAGCTTGGAAGCTTGAATCCAACTGGAATGGAGTGTTGGAGGGTTATAACGATCAAAGATGAAGACTCTAGAGAAATAACAATGAGTAAAAAAATGTTTTTTTTTTTAATCTCTCAAAGATAGTACTTGAAAAATATGTAGTAGCTCATCACGAATTACATGATGAAGTTGAGCTAAGTTCACCAAGAGTGTTGAAGATTTGCAATTTAGTAAGGTCGAAAGAGACATACATGTTAAACTAGTGGTATATAGGAGGTCATCATCATAAGCCGGCAGAGGAAGAATCCCAACATGACGAGGGGCTACTGGTGAGGTGTTCTTTATATGGGAGTCACTTTTTAGCGATTGACCTTGGGGTAGATAAACGTCACCAATTTGTGTCAATACTGATTGTCGAGCTTCATATAAAAGCTAAAAAATCTTGTTTTGAGTTTTCTTCATTTTCAGCATGCAGACAATGCATCTTTACCGATAGGGAGATACCTATCAAGAGCAAATGTAGAGGTTTGTGATTCACTATTTAAATTTTGTCCCTATGAATGGTTGGTAGTAGAACGAGAGGTTCCATTGTTACAAGCATTATACTTCTTAGATATTGAAAAAGTGTTCATACTTCTATCAAGTTGAGATTTTGGTTCTTATAGATGTTGCTAAACTGTCGTTTGTTAGAAATTCACAGTGATAAAGTGATAATTTAACATATCAGTATTGCATGAAGATCGAGCATACAAACTCAGATAAAAGAAAAATAACTTAAGGAAATACCAAGTTTTTTTATGTGGAAAAGCCTAAGTGAAAAAACCGCAAGGCCTAGTCTAATTAATATAATCCACTATGTGAGGGTTCGCTCGGAGAGAAACAAGGTTATAATCTTACAAAAAAAATTACACTTATTTTTATACATCCTACAGAAAACACGTGTTAGATAGGACAAATGTATTTTGACTACAACAAGTGCAAGGAGTGGTCGGCGGCGGCAGGTTACTGGTGGCACATGGTGACAACTAGTGATGGTTGACAATAGTCGATAAGCGATGATTGACAATAGTTGTCAGCTATAAAAGTCGGTTGTTACTCATCAAGACTTCTCTCTATTATACACTTTGGAATTATCTTATTCTTCTCTTCTTCCTCCCCTTCAAGTGAAGAGAGGGGGTCTTTTCATAAGTTTTTGTAAGGGCCATTTTGGTCTGGTCACCTAATCAGATAATCTTTGTTGACCCCTTCTTCATCATAGAATTTTATTTTTTTTTAATGACAAGGGTACCTTAATGATATTAGAATTGAACAATCTTGAGCTCGCTAGATTACTCTAATTTAGATGCTCAATTCTACTATGTAAATATCAAATTTGGAGTTCAATTGATAATTCAATTGATGATAAAAAACCTCTAAATAAGCTTCAAAAGCTTAATAAAGGCTTGATTGGTCTGGGCTCGAACCAATTTTGATATCATTAGGTTTGTCTTATCGAGATGGCCTATTTGATTACAAACTTGATGAAATCGAGTCCTGGATGATCTTAAATTTGAATTCGCAGTATTATTTATAAAAAACACATCAAGATTCATGCTTAATAAACACTNACTTCTTCATCATAGAATTTTTTTTTTTTAATGAAAAGGGTACCTTAATGATCTTAGAATTGAACAATCTTGAGCTCGCTAGATTATTTTAATTTAGATGCTCAATTCTACTATGTAAATATCAAATTTGGAGTTCATTTGATAATTCAATTGATGATCAAAAACCTCTAAATAAGCTTCAAAAGCTTAATAAAGGCCTGAATGGTCCGGGCTTGAACCAATTTTGATATCATTGGGTTTGTCTTGCCAAGATGATCTATTTGATTATAAACTTGATGAAACCGAGTCTTGGATGATCTTAAATTTGAATTCGCAGTATTATTTATAAAAAACACATCAAGATTCATGCTTAATAAACACTTATTGATGACACATCAAATATATAAATTACAATCAAGTTTTTTCACTATTAGATAAAATGAATAAGTACACATAAACACATTTATCAAAATTAAAAAAAAAAACTATATTAAATTTACATACATGTTGGTATCAAATTANGATACAATCAAGTTTTTTCACTATTAGATAAAATGAATAAGCACACATAAACACATTTATCAAAATTAAAAAAAAAAACTATATTAAATTTACATACATGTTGGTATCAAATTATAATGTTACTTTAAGATATATAATTAGATAAGTCCTACTTAATTAAATTAGTTCCCAATCAAGCAGCTCAATCTCCATGGCTTTTCCTTCAGCACAATACCACACATTCCTCCTCCTCCTAACAGTTCTCATTATCGTCTCTGCTAAAACTACACTGCGTGTCGGCCAGATTTTGACGCCATTGAGCAGAATCTGGACAGTCAACGAGCCGGGCAATCTTCAAAATATTGGCTGATTGTGATGCTGCTCTGCATATAGGCAATATTTGGTCCACCGGCACCTGTCGTGATAGCCCTTCACAACCTAAAGACATAGGAAAAAATATTTCATATAGAGTCCTGATATAACTCTACATTCGGACTCCAATAAAATTTTATCACATGTATTTGACTGGGAGCACCTAAAAAATGACGAAAAGAAGACAATAACACCCTAATAACATTGCAGTGTTATTTACGTTGTCCTCCGGGCAATGTTTTTGGCGTTGTTCATGGGTGTTATTTTGGAGTTATTGTGGCGTTATTAGAGTTGTTTGCAAGGGTTACTGCGGTTTTCCTGCAGTATTATTTGTGTGATTCTCCGGGCGGTGTTATTGGCGCTAATCATGGGTGTTATTATGGTGTTATTTGAGTTGTTTTGCGGGGTGGGGTTATTGAAGCGAAACTTTGGAACCAGTGGTGTTGCGGTCTTAATGAAGTTGTTTTGCAATTACACCACAATAAGCACATTTTCGTCATTTTTTGGTGAGCCCGGTCAGATACACATGATAGAATTTTATTGGAGTCCAGATGCAATGTATGGAAAATTTTTCCTCAGAAGAGGGTTAAAAATAATCGACTCTAAGATAATGATTGTGGCTGCGTGGCTGCGTGGCTGCGTGGTTGGAGAAGAAAGAGGAAGAGGAGGCCATGGCTGCTATACTCCATGCTTTCTACTGCAATGCATTTACATACATAGCTCACAATTCTAATGTCCTTACATATCTAAATCAAAATATTATTTGGGGTTTCTGGGCACTTAGCACTTGAAAGCTTGGTATTTACATAATAGCACCTGAAAGTTTATATTTATGTCCATTGCACCCAAAACATGTTAAAACTCACAATAACAACATTCTGTCAACTTTGTTTAGTTAGAACACAGAGGAGTGAGGCAAGATCCAACAGCCTTAGAATCAGATGTGGACGATGAGGAAGAAAAACTTAAAGGAGTTGTGTTATA
>JXCR01148783.1:541614-578215 GCA_002079205.1 Phalaenopsis hybrid cultivar
AACACTTGGGAAAGCTCTTCCACAACCTTAAAAGAAGATTTTGGCCAAAAATTGAGAAGACTCTAGGAGTCTTGGAGGTTAGATAGGTTCCATTAGTGTATAGAGAGCTTGCTAGAGCGTGTAACTGTGAGGAATTCTTTGAGATATTGTAAGAGTGGAGGGAAAGTGAGAGATTTTTTCCTCCTTGCTACTTCGAAGAGGAATTCCGTGTGCTGTAAAGAAAGGAAGAGATTCAGAGGAACTTCAAGGAGTATTCTTGGGGAGAAATTTAGAGATAAGTTATTTACTTGTTATAGTTTGTACGGCTTTGATTTTATATATGAATTCCGAGTTTTGTTGTGATTTTCCCATGAGTTCTAAGTAGTTTTCTCTATCTTTCTCTTTGTCTTGAGATTTGTGAAATGGTGATTTCAATTGGTGAAGTCATGAAAATGTTTAAGAAATTATGATGATCTTTTAACTTTGATCTTAATTTACTTTCAATCTGGTCAATTGATTTGTTAAAATATGTTGAGTTTTACAATTAAAGTGAAGATTACATCCAAGATTCAGGGAGGTCAAAGCCCTTGGAAGTTGGGTGCAAATAAATAGGGAAATATTACTATCGGGCGTAGAATTGGAAATTTTAGAGTGACAGACTAAAATCCTCAATTTGGTCCCATCGTTTGGGTGCTGATGTGTAGATGTTAGCCCTCAGGTAAGGGGAACTTGGGAGCTCTGAAGTGAGAGCCGGTGTCCTCCCAGCCTAGCCGCAGAATCAGTAACCAAGCATAGGATTAATCAATGTTCTTTATGCCTGGACCAAAGGGTAAAGAATTGGTATGCTCATATTTGGCATAATATAAATTGAACTAATTCATTTTATCCATTCACTATAATTTCTTGACAAGGAGAATGATGCTTTCTTATATATTGAATATCACAAATTAAACCCTACTTTCTATCATTAGTTATTTATTTGTTATCCAAATTATCTACTTATTTCAATTGTCTATTAGTGACAGATAAGCAAATTGAACGCCGTCGTTGTAGTTTAAGTATTACTTTTTGTTAAGCCTTAGTCCGTAGTATTTTATTTCTCCCCGTGGATCGATAATTAGGACTTCATTAGAGTCATATATTACTTGAGCGATATGTTTACTTGCGTTGACAAATTCGACTTTAACATTATTGAATATTATATCTATACATCTTTATTGAATCAAACACATATATATAAAGTCGCAGTCAAGATTTTGACACGGTTGCCGGAATTTAAATCTTCTAGTAGCGTCATCAAATTCTTGTAATTGTCGATTTACAAAAATATAAAGGTCGACCACTTGTAGCTCTATGAGATTTTTTAAGTGTACATGTACCTTATAGGGCTTATAGCTCTTTGAGGTTTTCTAAGTGGAGACCCTTTTAACCTCTTTCTCTTACATAGTCCTCTTAGTAAGGACCTTATTCTCTGCTAGCTTCCCATTGAGGCTACCTCATAGGTATGATTATGAGTGGAGATCTTGTCTGCAACACGCCTTCAAGAGGTCTTTCTAGTGATGTTTGTGTCCACCACAACCATTCCATCAAGACTATCTTATAGGCATTTCTTCCAGAAGTATATGGGGAAACTTTGTGTCTTTTTAGTGCAAATTGTGTCCACTACTAGCTTTCCATAGAAACTACCTCATGAGCATATCTTATAGGTGTCTAAAAGAGTTGTGTCTGCCACTTGCCCCTAAGGGGTCTTTTTACAAACAATATCATTTATAAAATTTCATTGATAATAAAAAATAGTTACTTGAATGATAGATTCCTTTCTCTAATTATAAAAACAAAGGACATTCTTCTAAGAAAAAAAATAAAAAACTTCCATGATAATATCTTTTAGCATATGAAATCAAAGTCAGTTGTAGAAAAAAAAATTAGGTTATTTTTATACTCTTCATTCAATAATTCTTAAAATTTTATTTCTAATACCCTTTTGATCTTCCTTGCACTTTTCTTGTAAAAAAAAAATTAGGTTATTTTTATACTCTTCATTCAATAATTCTTAAAATTTTATTTCTAATACCCTTTTGATCTTCCTTGCACTTTTCTTGTAAATGAAATCCCACGTGACATTAACATATCAAATGTTCATTTTCTTTAATTAAGTTATTGTATTTTTTGTTCATTGTTCAATTGAACAATGAAACTGACAATATAGAGATTTTTCCGCACTGTTTAGATTTTTTTGTGGCATGGACCACTTAAAGTATTAAAAATTTGGGATTTTCATTAAAATACTACTAGATGTCTTTAGTGTACTATGATTGGATGTCTCATATTGAAAAAAATTTTCATATAATGACTTTATTTGTGCAACTTATCCAAATGTGTGTTTATATTACAAAAATATTACTCAAATTATTTAATTTTACATTAATAGCTTTGTCAATAGTGATTTGGGCATCAATGCATTGAATGTGGTTAGTGTATGAGCAAATTGTCTCTTGCATTACAGATGAGTAAAAGAGTCCAAGAAATAACCCTCACAGGAAGATGTCATTAGATAACTATGGATACACTCCTGAAATTCAATGAGTTTTAGCAGAAAATCTCTAAAAATATTATTTATGTGACTCATTTATTTGACAAATTTCAGAAAGATTGGAAGAGTCTTTAATAATTCTTTGATTTACTATAAATTATAGCACAAAGAGTCTTACAAGTTCAACAAAGCCATGATAAGTAGCTTTTGGGGGTGAATATAAACAAGTACTCACTTGACGTTTAAGAGGAGTGCATCAGCAACTCGTTGTTTCTATAACGATCAATGTGTTCATATGGTTCAAAAATTCTATTGTAAGAGTCAAAGCTTGGAAGCTTGAATCCAACTGGAATGGAGTGTTGGAGGGTTATATCGATCAAAGGTGATGACTCTAGAGAAATACAATGAGTAAAAAAATGTTTTTTTTTTTTAATCTCTCAAAGATAGTTCTTGAAAAATATGTAGTAGCTCATCACGAATTACATGATGGAGTTGAGCTAAGTTCACCAAGAGTGTTGAAGATTTGCAATTTAGTATGGTTGAAAGAGATATATATGTTAAACTAGTAGTATATAGGAGGTCATCATCATAAGCCGACAGAGGAGGAATCCCAACATGACGAGGGGCTACTAGTGAGGTGTTCTTTTTATGGGAGTCACTGTTTAGCGATTGACCTTGGGGTAAATAAATGTCACCAATTTGTGTCAATACTGGTTATCGAGCTTCATATAAAAGCTAAAAAATCTTGTTTTGAGTTTTCTTCATTTTCAGCATGCAGGCAATGCATCTTTACCGATAGGGAAATACCTATCAGGAGCAAAAATATAGAGGTTTGTGATTCATGATTAAAATATTGTCCCTAGGAATGGTTGGTAGTAGAACGAGAGGTTCCATTGTTACGAGCATTATACTTCTTAGATATTGAAAAAGTGTTCACACTTCTATCAATTTGTAGATGTTGTTAAACTGTCGTTTGTCAGAAATTCATGGTGATAAAGTGATAATTTAACATATCAGTATTGCATGAAGATCTAGCATAAAACTCAGATAAAAGAAAAATAACTTGAGGAAATACCAAGTTTTTTATGTGGAAAAACCTAAGCAGTGAAAAAATCGCGAGGTCTGGTATAATCAATATAATCCACTATGTGAGTTTTCGCTCGGAGAGAAACAAGGCTATAATCCTACACAAAAAAATTACACTTGTTTTTATACATCCTAAAGAAAACATGTGTTAGATAGGACAAATGTATTTTGACTACAACAAGTGCAAGAAGTGGTCGTCGGTGGCCAGTGGTCCGCAGCGACAGGTGGCTGGTGGTACATGGTGACAACTAGTGATGGTTGACAATAGTCGATAAGCGGTGATCGACAATAGTTGTCAACTATAAAGGTCGGTTGTTACTCATCAGGACTTCTCTCTATTATACACTTTGGAATTATCTTATTCTTCTCTTCTTCCTCCCCCTCAAGTGAAGAGAGGGGGTCTTTTCATAAGTTTTTGTAAGGGTCATTTTGGTCTGGTCTATTGACGTGTAACCTCCTTAATCAACTAATCAGATAATCTTTGTTGACCCCTTCTTCATCATAGAATTTTTTTTTTAATGATAAGGGTACCTTAATAATCTTAGAATTGAACAATCATGGGCTCGTTAGATTACTCTAATTTAGAGGCTCAATTCTATTATGTAGATATCAAATTTGGAGTTCATTTGATAATTCAATTGATGATCCAAAACCTCTAAATAACCTTCAAAAGCTTAATAAAGGCTTGATTGGTTCGGGCTTGAACCAATTTTGATATCATTGGGTTTCTCACCGAGATGGTCTATTTGATTATAAACTTGATGAAATCGAGTCCGGATTATCTTAAATTTGAATGCAGAGCATTATTAATAAAAAATACATCGAGATTCGTGCTTAATAAACACATTGATGACACATCAAAGATATAAATTACAATCAAGTTTTTTTACTATTAGATAAAATGAATAAGTACACATAAAAACGTTCATCAAAATTAAAAAAAAATAACAATATTAAATGTGCATACATGTTGGTATCAAATTATAATGTTACTATTACATATATAATTAGATAAGTTCTACTTAATTAAATTAGTTCCCAATCAAGCAGCTCAATCTCCATGGCTTTCCCTTCAGCACAATACCACACAATCCTCCTCCTCCTCCTAATAGTTTTCATTATCGTCTCTGCTAAAACTACACTGCACGTCGGCGAGATTTTGACGCCATTGAGCCGGCCCTTGGCAGTCAACGCGCCGACAATTTTCAAAATATTCGCTGATTGTGATTGTGCTCTGCATACAGGCAATATTTGGTCCACCGGCACCTGTCGTGATAGCCTCTCAGAACCTAAAGACACAGGAAAAAATATTTCATATAGAGTCCTGATATAGCTCTACATTCGGACTTCAATAAAATTTTATCACGTGTATTTGACTTGGCGCACCTAAAAAATGACGAAAAGATGACAATAACACCCTAATAACATTGCAGTGTTATTTACATGATCCTCCGGGCAATATTTTTGGTGTTGTTCATGGGTGTTATTTCAGAGTTATTGTGGTGTTATTAGAGTTGTTTGCAAGGGTTATTGTGGTGTTACTGCGGTATTATTTACGTGATTCTTTGGGCGGTGTTATTGGCGCTAATCATCGGTGTTATTGTGGTGTTATTTGAGTCATTTTGCCGGGTGGGGTTATTGAAGCGAAACTTTGGAACCAGTGGTGTTGCGGTCTTATTGAAGTTGTTTTGCAATTACACCACAATAAGCGCCTTTTCGTCATTTTTTAGCCCAATCAGATACACATGACAGAATTTTATTGGAGTCCAGACGCACTGTATGGAATTTTTTTTTCCTCAGAAGAGGGTTAAAAATAATCGACTCGAAGATAACGATTGTGGCTGCGTGGTTGACCAAGAACGAGGAAGAGGAGGCCATGGCTACCATACTCCATGCTTTCTACTGCATCGCATTTACATACATAGCTCGCAATTCTTATGTCCTTACATATCTAAATCAAAATATTATTTGGGGTTTCTGGACACTTAGCACTTGAAAGCTTGGTATTTACATAATAGCACCTGAAAGTTTATATTTATGTCCATTGCACCCAAAACATCTTAAAAAGCACAGTAACAACATTCTGTCAACTTTGTTTAGTCAGAACACAGAGGAGTGAGGCAAGATCTAACAGCCATAGAATCAGATGTGGACGATGAGGAAGAAAAACTTGAAGGAGTTGTGTTATTGTGTTTTCAGAAGGTTTGGGTGATGTTCTTGTGCTGATAGTTGCTCTCTGTTATTAGACATTGATGTTGGAGAAGTTGAAAATTTATCACAAGTTGCCAAAAAATTTAGGTGATGTATAGTGACAATCTTGAAAATTTGTTGATGTGCAACCAAGCTATGGACAGTAGTGCAGACCAACTCTTGGAGTCTTGTGTCAAGCAAGTCTTCTTAATATTCATTTTAAAGCGACAATAATAGTGCGAGCACCAACGCATGTGTGCTCGCGCATAGCGAGCACACTCTTCTGAAGTGGGAGTCATCAATTTTGAGTGTTTTAATATTTTTTTGAGAATTATTTAATTGGATTATNTCTTGTGTCAAGCAAGTCTTCTCAATATTCATTTTAAAGCGACAATAATAGTGCGAGCAACAAAGCACGTGTGATCGCGCTTAGCGAGCTCACTCTTCTGAAGTGGGAGTCATCAATTTTGAGTGTTTTAATATTTTTTTGAGAATTATTTAATTGGATTATTATTATTATTATTATTATTATTATTATTATTATTATTATTATTATTATTATTATTATCTATTATTATTATTATTATTATTATTATTATTATTATTATTATTATTATTATTATTATTATTATATATAAGAGAATTGGAGGTGGTCAAGGCTCGTGATCTTATGGCGAGGCACAAGTCTTCTCTTATAAAAGGTGTTGATTGCTCTCATCGGATATACTAATTTTGGAAGATTTCAAGGCCAATAATTCTATTAGGAGACGCATGCCTTCCCTTGAAAGAGGTGTTGACTAATATCATCAAACATATCGAGTTTGGAGGATATCATGGTCTGTAATCCTGCGATGAGGCGCATATCATCCCTTAAGAGAGGTATTAACTACTCTCATCGGATAGAGAGAGTTTGTAGGTGATCAAAGCTTGTAGTCCTATGTTGAGGCATCTATTTCTCTTGAAAGGGGTGTTGGCTACCCTTGTGTGTTATTCAAGGTTTAGAGTTGCACCTATCTTCCTTAAAAGTGGTGTTGAATATCTTCATCAGATAAATCGAGTTTAGAGGCGATCAAGACCCATATTCCTCTTGCAAGGCACCTATCTTCCCTTGAAAGAGATGTTGTTCGTCCTCATTAGAAAGATTGAGTTTGGGGGCGAACTAAGCCCCTAATCCTAAGATGAGGAACGTGTCTTCTGTTGAAAAAGGAGTTGACTAGCTTCATTAAGCAAAATGAGTTTGGAAGTGATCAAGGCCCAAAATCCTATGATGAGGCTCTTGTCTTCCCTTGAAAGAGGTGTTGACTAGCCTTATTGGAAAGATAGAGTTTAGAGGTGATCATGGCTCATTGTTCTACAATGAGGCACATATCTTCCCATAAATGAGGTGTTGACTTCCCTCTTCAGACAGACCAGGTTTGGAGGGGATCAAGGCTCATAGTATTATGATGAGGCACTAGTATTCCCTTAAATGAGGTGTTTACAAATCTCAACTAATAGAATGAGTCTCAAGGCAATCAAGAATTGTGGTTCTCTGATGATGGTGGTCGAGTAATTGTGGGTTTGATGGTCGTAACAATAGTAACGGTTGAGCATTGATGATAGTGATTTAGGAATGTCAATAGCAAAGTGATGGTGGTTATGTTCAGTATTTTCTTGTGAGTATTAGTCAGAATTATAAACTGTGAGTAGGCAAACTCCTAATACTTAATATTTTTATCATAACATGATTCCCCCCATATTGGTGTCTATTAAACTTGTCACCTTCGAGCTTCTCGTAGAACCTACCCAACATCAGAGGCGGAACCAGTCTCCTTTTTTAAGGAAACCTGGCCCTTAGACTCAACGTGAGAGGGGTTAGGCAATGAAAGACAAAGTGATATTTCAAAAAGGGTAAAACTTATATTTCATGACAGGTAAAAAACCAAATCGCCCTCCCATATAAATAAAAATCTCAATTTGAGGGCTTGGGTGTGCGAGGGTGCATAAATCAAGGCATAATAAAAATCTCAATTTGACGAAAGTTAAAATTTTGGTAAATATAATAAATTGCACTTTTAATTCTTCCAACCAAACTAGGCCAGTCAAAAAAGCTCGTTGTTCGCGAACAGCTCGTGTTTGGCTCGTTCGTTAAGTAAACGAGCCGAACAAGAACAAGTTTTTAAAGCTTGAATTATAAAGCTCTTTGTTCGCTCGTGTTCGGCTCGTTTTAGCTTGAAATTAAAAAAATATATAATTATTTATATAATAATATATTATATATATTTATATCTAAGTTTAAATCATAANATCTCGCTGTGGGGGAAAGAGTTTTCTCATTGAGGAAAAACTCTTTGCTCAAATGGCGGCAATCTCCTCCGCCGCAACAGTGGTATGGAGCGGGAATCTTCTCCGAGGGAACCGAGGAGGTCAGCGTTGGCGTGGTGAAGAAACTGGAGGAGAGTAAAATGTTGAGCGGAGTGGAGAAAGCTGGCCTCCTCTCCAAGGCGGAACAGTTAGGTTTTACACTAAAAAAGGTTCTTTCTCATAACTTCTCTCTCAGTGCCTTCTGTAGAGTTCCAACATAAAAAGGTTGGGGGCAAGATAACTGTTTTCATACAGCTTTTCGTCCGTGTAGATGGAAGAGCGTAGAAATTAACCTTCTTCTTCTGTATTTTTATGGTTCATGTCTTTCCTACAATTGATGTGTTTTTACCAATTTCTCAGTGCTTCTCCTTCTCTAATGGTTGTATTTTGAAAGTTTTAATCTCCAATTTCTTATGTACTCTCAAACAGCATGATGCTGAAGAATACCTCTGTTTCTGGTTTTTTCTTCTCGCTCATCATCCTTGACAAAAATTTTCAAAATATTTACTGCAGTTTTTCACTACTCTGCTTCTTTGAAATTCTGGTAATTTACTTGCAGATGTTACTGCAGTAAAGAGTTATGCTGATATGTATTCAAACATTGCTTGTGAACTGGTCCTCATCAATTATTATCCTTTATATGTTGTAGTAAATTTTTGTATGTGTTCATTAGTCGTCTTTCACAATGCTACTCACAATGCTAGTAAATTTTTGTATGTGTTCATTAGTCGTCTTTCTACAGATATTTTACAGATCATTATTTCGAATGATGGTGAATTAATTGAGTACTATTAATCAAGCTCTGATAGTACCGGCAGATGCATATATAAACTCGATGAGTGTATGGATGGACAGTTAACGAGCCAAATGACTAATGCTAGTACTTAAAAAGTTGGCTTTCAATCTAAAAATTCATGAACTTCAAAGCAATTTCTACGGACATTGGTCATTGCTGAGAAGTTTGGAATAAATTTTGAGCCGAGTGATGAAAAGAGAATTATTTCCATTTAATTTTATAGTGGCTGCCCTTGGAAAGTGAGAGGGTCAGTGCTTGCCGATGAGCAAACATTTGAAGTAAGGTAAATAGAAGCTTCACATATTTGTCTAGGTGTCAATATATTTGATAACGAATAGATAATGGCTAGTTGGGTGGCTAATAAAGTATAATATATGGTAAAAGCCCATCCAAACATGTCTCCAAAATAAATAAAATTTGGCTTAGAAAGTATAAATATTATTAAACTTTTTTGCATTTTCATTTTTTGAGATTTGAAAAAATAACATTCTGCTACACAAATTATTTGTTGAACTAAAAAAATTTCCAAATAAGCTGTTTACAAAACGCACAAACCAAACAGTTAAACAACTTATTCAGAACAGGGGCAAAATTGTCAATTTTTCATAATCAGCTATTTTCCAGACGCACTAACCAAACAACCAGACTGCTTATCCGAATCAGCTGGTCATCAGCAGATTATCAGGATAAGCTGCTTATCAGCAGAAGCTGGATAAGCTGCAGCTGCCCCAAACAGACCCTAAGTTCCTAATTACATATTAAAAGGAGTTACTACCACAATTACCGAGATTAATGTAAAGAGCAGCCATGTCTTCGATGCACAAATTTCACATTAACTAAATTCTCATTTACAGCTTTCTTTATTCTTCTCTCTTGGTCTAACAATATCTAGCTATAATTATTTCATTATCTTATTAATCAAATTTATCTAGTGATTAACCAATACTAGACTTTTTATTTTATGCATCTACAAAATTGTGGTGCATCTATGACTATTGACATCCTCAATTGAGTCATCTTGCTGTTGTTAAAGTTCAAGAATAATATTTTATTGGAAGATTTATGTATATATTACTTGGTTCTTATGTATTTACATATCTAAAACCTGAAATTTTATTTTACATACCACTATATATGCATGAAAAGATGTATTTTACTTTTTTTTTTTTTTAAGGTTAAAATTATGAAAGTTTTTGTGATATAAATGTTTTGGGTGATGTAGATGGAGAGTATGGCTGGACCGGAGAATATTGTTTTACAGAGATTAATTTTGGCTGAGCCACTAACTTACAATATGTAAACAGTTGCGATGCCTTTAACTCGGCTCGGGTTCGTCCCAACACAAGTGATCTTGAATTCCATTGTCTCGTGATGACATTTATCTTTGCTCTTAGAAAGAAAATCACATGGCCAACATAACTTTTTAACTATAAATTGACCTTCTGAACATATTGATAGGAAATTCCAAGAACAATTCACAACTTTCCTGGAAATGAGAATCAACTAGAAACTAACCTACACCACGGAATAAAAAAATTGCAAAAGATTCGAGAAAACTAAAACAAAAGCTATAAACATAAGCACAATAAAAACAACCAGAAAATGACACGATAATTTTACGTGAAAAAACCCTAGAATGGAAAAAAAATCATGGAATCACACCACCAAATATTTCANTCGAGCTTTTTTGACAGCCCTAGATGGAGAGTATGGCTGGACCGAGAATATTGTTTTATAGAGATTAATTCTGGCTGAGCCACTAACTTACAATATGTAAACAATTGCGACGCCTTTAACTCGGCTCGGGTTCGTCCCAACACAAGTGATGTTGAATTCCATTGTCTCGTGATGACATTTATCTTTGCTCTTAGAAAGAAAATCACACGGCCAACATAACTTTTTAACTATAGATTTGCCTTCTGAACATATTGATAGGAAATTCCAAGAACAATTCACAACTTTCCTGAAAATGAGGATCAACTAGAAACTACCCTACACCACGGAATAAAAAAATTGCAAAAGATTCGATTCGAGAAAACTAAAACAAAAGCTATAAACATAAGCACAATAAAAACAACCAGAAAAGGACACGATAATTTTACGTGAAAAAACCCTAGAATGGAAAAAAAATCATGGAATCACACCACCAAATATTTCACTATGAAATTCAGAAACTTTTTACAAAGAACTTTCACCATTATCCTATTTGCATACAATTAAACTTATAAGACACGCTCCACAATCCGATGCAAAAATCACGCCGAATTACCGAAATCCACCTCTTCGACCCTTCTCACCTTCACCAGGATACTCGTCGAAGNCTCAGAAACTTTTTACAAAGAACTTTCACCATTATCCTATTTGCATACAATAAACCTTATAAGACATGCTCCACAATCCGACGCAAAAATCACGCCGAATTACCGAAATCCACCTCTTCGACCCTTCTCACCTTCACCAGGATACTCGTCGAAGAACGTCGAGGGAAGATAACCTTACAGCACCAACACCGCTTAAAATCAAACTTAAAACTGAAAGATTGAGAGCCAACTGCTCCTGGTGCATAGGCGCCCGGACTTAAGGCATAAGCGCCAATGCCTCAGTCGTGCGTCTGAATTAGGTGCATAAGTTTATGTGTCAGCCTCTTTGTATCAAAGCATCGCCCATGTCATAAGTGGTTGCATATGCATCCATGGGCTGGCGCATACGCCATGCTCTCTGCTGATCGAACAACACTCAAGTGGGTGCGGGTGCATAGGCACCCACAACTCGTCGCATGTGTCAGGTGCTCGACTGAAGTGCTCCAACTCCACACCTAATAATCTCACACTTGGAAACGATAGCACAGGCACCAATCCTCTACATCTGCATATCTATCTAAATCACCTTCATAGTCATGTACCGTGGTGTGACTCACCCCCGGTCTCAACCTTCATGAAACCCAACTGAAGCCCAGCGAAGTTTCAGTTTCTCTACAGTCACGACCTTCGTCAACATCTCCACAGGATTCTCAGCTGTGTGTATCTTTTCCAGAAATAACTGTTCAACTTCTAGAAGAGATCGAATAACATCATACCTAAACTAGATATATTTTGTCCTGGCATGAAAAGTAATATTTTTAGAAAGATGAATCGCACTCATAATGTCACAGTAGAGTTTTTCAATCATCCGCTCCTTGCCCAATAATATCATGAAACTCTATAGTCAAATCATCTCTTTATTAGCCTCAGCAATAGCAATATTTTTCCTCCATATTTGAAAGTGCAACAATCTTTTACAACCTCGAAATCCAACTCACCATTATGTTTCCCAATGTAAAGATATAACCTATTGTACTTCTTCTACTATTCACATCTTCTGTCAAATATGAATCTACAAATCCATGTAGATTGATCCATGCACTTTCATAATGTGTCATGTTGATTGTTTCCCTCAAATACCTAATAATCCGCTTTACCGCCTCCCAATGATGGCTGCCTAGATTGCCGATGTACCTATTGACCACTCCAACTACATATGCATTATCTGGTCTGGTACAAATCATCGCATACATCAAACTTCCAACTGTTGAAGCATACAGAGTTCTCTCCATCTATGCTTGCTCTGCTTCAAAGTTAGGTGATAGCTCCTTAGATAGTTTGAAGTGAATACTTAAAGGAAGCTAACTGATTTCTTCTCACTCATTTTGAACATCTATAGGATCTTTTCAACATAGTCTCTCTAAAACAACTTCAGTGTTACTGCACTCCTGTCTCCCTGATTTTCTCCATATCTACCCCCGCAATCAACGTGTAATCAATATACAAAAGAAACATAATATAACAATTACTGAAGTGTTTGATGAAGCAACAATGGGCTGTCTGACACTTCAAGTGCCAATTATCTGACATGAACCTGTCAAAGTTTTTGTACCACTGTCTCAGGTTCAGCTTCAAACCATAAAGTTTCTTCATCAATCTACAAACCAAACATTCTTTGCCTGAAACCTTGTAATCTTGTGGTTGCACCATGTATAGCTCTTCCTTCTGATTTCCATGCAAGAAAGTTGTTTTTATATCCATCTACTCTAGATATAGATCTTCTTCTACTACCAAACTCAGTACAACCCTGACAGTCGTCATCTTCAGCACTTGGGAGAAGATCACTATGTAATCCACTCATCTCTGTTGGAAACCCTTCACAACAATTCTTACCTTATAGCACTTGTTATCATCTAACTCCTCTTTCAGCATGTAGGCCCACGCTTGTTGTGTAGTGCACTTTTATCATTTGGTAATACTATCAAATCTCATGTATGATTTGACTCCGAAGATAGTATTTCCTCATCCATGGCGAGCTCCCACTCCCTTGAAGCTTCAACTGGAGTGTCTTCCTCAAAGCACTCTGGTTCACCACTATCAATTAGTAACAAATAGTGTAAATAAAGCGAATACTTGTGTACGGGCCGTATCACTATGCTAGATCGTCAGGGCGTACCCACTACATGTGTGAGGCACTTTTTTTCCTGTATAAGTCCTCAACTTATAAGCTCCCAGGGCAAGGTCATCTCGCTTATTGACGATGGGCAGTCTTGTCTATGTTGTTTATTCTCCATGAGTTACTCTTCTTCTTGTTTGTGTCATAATTCACATTCACTGCAAATTTCAGAATGTTGAACCAAGATTTCTTTGTGAATTATACCCAAAGAATAGTGCTACAGAGAGAAAGAAATTAGATACTTTCTTTATAGTTCTCACGGTCCCCTCTACATTTAACATTACTCTATTTATATATGGGGCTAAATATATAGTAAAATGACAATTACACCTATTGTCTTTTAATCGACTAACTCCTTATCGGTCAGCTCCTTTTTGTGTCCTCAACAGTTATCTGATGCTTTGCTTTCCTGCAGGCTGACATTTTCCTGAGTGATACCTGAGTCGATCAACTCATAGTATCAGTAGGTCTCTGGTTGTCTTTTCACGTGTAGCAACTTTGACTTTGTACGGCTTTTTTGTTCGTCCATCTTTTGGATCGATCACTCGATTAATGTTTGTGTTTTGATCTGTTCTTCTTCTGAGTTAGTTGACTCCTAGTAGGTAGCTCGGTCGGAANACTTCAAGCCATAAAGTTTCTTCATCAATTTGCAGACCAAACATTCTTTGTCTGAAACCTTGTAATCTTGTGTTTGCACCATGTATAGCTCTTCCTTCTGATTTTCATGTAAGAAAGTTGTTTTTACATCCATCTACTCTAGATATAGATCTTCTTCTACTACCAGACTCAGTACAACCCTGACAGTCGTCATCTTCAGCACTTGGGAGAAGATCACTATGTAATCCACTCATCTCTGTTGGAAACCCTTCACAACAATTCTTGCCTTGCAGCACTTGTTATCATCTGACTCCTCTTTCAGCATGTAGGCCCACGTTTGTTGTGTAGTGCACTTTTGTCATTTGGTAATACTATCAAATCTCAAGTCTGATTTGACTCCGAAGACAGTATTTCCTCATCCATGGCGAGCTCCCACTCCCTTGAAACTTCAACCGGAGTGCCTTCCACAAAGCACTCTGGTTCACCACTCTCAATTAGTAACAAATAGTGTAAATAAAGTGAATACTTGTGTACGGGCCGTATCACTATGCTAGATCTTCAGGGCGTACCCACTACATGTGTGAGGCACTTTTTTTCCAGTATAAGTCCTCAACTTATAAGCTCCCAGGGCAAGGTCTTCTCGCTTATTGACGATGGCCAGTCTTGTCTATGTTGTTTATTCTCCATGAGTTACTTTTCTTCTTGTTTGTGTCATAATTCACGTTCACTACAAATTTCTGAATGTTGAACCAAGATTTCTTTGTTAACTATACTCAAAGAATAGTGCTACAGAGAGAGAAATTAGATACTTTCTTTATAGTTCTCACGGTCCCCTCTACATTTAACATTACTCTATTTATATATGGGGCTAAATATATTGTAAAATGACAATTATACCTATTGTCTTTTAGTCGACTAACTCCTCACTGGTCAGCTCCTTTTTGTGCGCTCAACAGTTATCCGGTGCTTTGCTTTCCTACAGGCTGACATTTTCCTGAGTGATACCTGAGTCGATCAACTCATAGTATCAGTAGGTCTCTGGTTGTCTTTTCACGTGTAGCAACTTTGACTTTGTCCGGCTTTTTTGTTGTCCATCTTTTGGGTCGATCACTCGATTAATGTTTTGTTTTGATCTGTTCGTCTTCTGAGTTAGTTGACTCCTAGTAGGTAGCTCGGTCGGAATTTGTCCCTAGGATATCTCGATTCACCTTTCAAGGAAAAAAAATACCTTTCAAGAGATTTCTTAATTCATTTTGATTGATGACTATTCATAACCACTCAATCCGCAGGGATCCGATCAAAGGCATTTGAATTATAAAAGTAATGAGTACATTAACAAGAAAAACAAAAAATGCGGGCTAATAAAATAGTGATATGTTATCAAAAAAAAACATGAGTNGAATCTGTCCCTAGGATATCTTGATTCACCTTTCAAGGAAAAAAATTACCTTTCAAGAGATTTCTTAATTCATTCTGATTGATGACTCTATTCATAACCACTCAATCCGCGGGGATCCGATCAAGGGCATTTGAATTATAAAAGTAATCAGTACATTAACAAGAAAAACAAAAAATGCGGGCTAATAAAATAGTGATATGTTATCAAAAAAAAACATGAGTGGGACACAATTAACTTAAGGCTATTGTGCCTTCTTATAAAGGCCTCTTCCTCATCTTGCCAATCTTCGGCTCTTTGCCTTTAAGATCATGAGAGAATGACCTCAACAAGCCAAGCAAGTGTTCCTTCCTATGTGCTGAAAAAAAAAATCATATAAAATGATTTAATAACCTTAAAAAAATTACACAATATGACATTAATGTTTTGGAAGGNTAACAAACCAAGCAAGTGTTCATTCCTATGTGCTGAAAAAAAAAAAAAAAATCACATAAAATGATTTAATATCCTTAAAAAAATTACACAATATGACATTAATGTTTTGGAAGGTTTGCATGCATACCACTCAATTCCTATGCGTTAACATATCTAACACGTAAACTACATATATAACATCTTACATATGCATGAGAAGTTGTATTCACTTTTGAAAAGTTAAAATTATGGCATTTTTGGAAAATTTGCATAGATCCCACTCAATTCCCATGTGTTAACATATCTTGTGGGTTTCTTGACAACTATGTGATACAGAGCAGCCTAAAGATGTCCAGAACTTGTGATTGTGTCATGGGGAGAAATGCTCATGCCTTGCATGATGATACTCTGATGCCCGACCCAAATCTTAACATGCCCATCTCGCTTGATTTCGCCTCTTCGGTTAAATCATTGCCTTATAGGGGGGTGCCTTACACCAAACGTAAGCATATCTAATTAGTCTTTGTGGAGGTATCTGTTTAGACTCGCCTTTTGGATGATTTGTATGCTACTCAATGTGGAATGTTACATTGCAAAGGGAGGAATCTAGTCATCCGGGCTTTACCTGTTTCTGAACACGAGGGGCAGAGGGGCTCTTTGGTGCTTGGGCATTGTAAGACAAATATGCAAATAGTCGTATGATAGACACCGATTGAGAGCCAATTCAAATAAATGATAATATGGGGGCAACTAGGAGATGAACGAGTAATTAATGCTAGTCGAGATTTGATAAGATAATCAAGCACAGTCGAGTGGCGATGAGCTCCCTTTAGATCGCTCGTACACGATGCTCATGATTCCCCGAATCATATAGTTCGCAAGTCGAGTTTCCCCAGTCATGTAATTAGTCGTCCGACAATGGTCGTTTTCTTGTCGAGCCAGTTATTTGAGTCTTTCGACTCATGTTGATTTGTGAAGCACGTGCATAAAAAATGAGTAAAAACACTTGTTTGTTGCTGAAATTTCGTAGAAAATAAGTTTTCATATTGTGGATGCCATTGTTTTAGCAGCATGGTCGAGATGAGTTATATTCCAAAAAAAAACAAAGAAAAAAATAGAATAAGAGTACATAACTTGTTAAGGGTGTGGAAAATCTTCCAAGTCGCAACCGCTACACGTGCGAGGCACTTTTTTTTCTTGTATATGTCCTCAACTTATAAGCTCACAGGGCAGAGCAACTCGCTTATTGACGATGAACAACCCTATTGTTTTTAATCATGATCCACGTTACTGCAACATTAAGGATGTTGAACCAATAATTTTTTGTGAATCATATCTAAAAAATAATGCTAGAGATAAATAAATTAGATACTTTTTTATAGTTTATGTGGTCCCCATTTACATTTAACATTCCTCTATTTATACAGGGAACTAAAGATATTGTAAAATAACAATTACGCCCCTATTGTTTTTTAATCGACTAACTCCTTATCGGCCAGCTTCTTCCTTTGCACTCGACAGTTATTCGGTGCTTCACTTTCCTGTAGGCTAACTTTTTCTTAAGTGATACCTGAGTCGATCAAATCATAGTATCAGTAGGTCTATGTTCATCTTTTTCCATACAACTACTCTAACTTTGTCTTGTTTTTTTTTGTTCGCCCATCTTTCAAGTCAATCACTCGATTAATGTTTGAGTTCTGATTCGTTCGTCCTCTGAATTACTTGACTCCCAGTATGCGACTCAGCTGTAACCTGACCTTGGGATATCTTGATTCACCTTTCAAGGAAAAAAATACATTTCAAAGGATTTCTTGATTCATTCTGATTGATGNAATGCCCATGCGCTTGATTTCGCCTCTTCGGTTAAATCATTGGCTTATAAGGGGGGTTCTTTGTGGAGGTATCTGTTTAGACTCGCCTTTTGGATGATTTGTATGTACTCAATGTGAAATGTTACATTGCAAAGGGAGGAATCTAGTCGTCCGGGCTTTACTTGTTTATGAACACGAGGGGCGGAGGGGCTCTTTGGTGCTTGGGCATTGTAAGACAAATATGCAAATAGTCGTATGATTGACATTGATTGAGAGCCAATTCAAATAAATGATAATATGGGGGCAACTAGGAGATAAACGAGTAATTAATGCTGGTCGAGATCTAATAAGATAATCAAGCACAGTCGAGTGGCGATGAGCTCCCTTTAGATCGCTCGTACACGATATTCATGATTCCTCGAATCATATTGTTCGCAAGTCGAGTTCCCCCAATCATGTAATTAGTCGTCCGACAATGGTTGTTTTCTTGTCGAGCCAATTATTTGAGTCTTTCGACTCATGTTGATTTGTGAAGCACGTGTATAAAAAATGAGTAAAAGCACTTGTTTGTTGCTGAAATTTCGTAGAAAATAAGTTTTCATATTGTGGATACCATTGTTTTAGCAGCATGGTCGAGATAAGTTATATTCCAAAAAAACCAAAGAAAAAAATAGAATAAGAGTACATAACTTGTTAAGGGTGGAAAATCTTCAAGTCGCGACCACTACACGTGCGAGGCACTTTTTTTCTTGTATATGTCCTCAACTTATAAGCTCCCAGAGCAGGACAACTCGCTTATTGACGATGAATAGTCCTATTGTTTTTAATCATGATCCACGTCACCGCAACATTAAGGATGTTGAACCAATATTTTTTTGTGAATCATATCTAAAAATAGTGCTAGAGATAAATAAATTAGATACTTTTTTTTAGTTTATGTGGTCCCCATTCACATTTAACATTCCTCTATTTATACAGGGAACTAAAGATATTGTAAAAAAGCAATTACGCCCCTATTGTTTTTTAATCGACTAACTCCTTATCGGCCAGCTTCTTCCTTTGCACTCGACAGTTATTCGATGCTTCACTTTCCTATAGGCTAACTTTTTCTTAAGTGATACCTGAGTCGATCAAATCATAGTATCAACAGGTCTATGGTCATCTTTTTCCAAACAACTACTCTAACTTTGTCTTGTTTTTTTGTTCGCCCATCTTTCGGGTCAATCACTCGATTAATGTTTGAGTTCTGATTCGTTCGTCCTCTGAATTACTTGACTCCTAATATGTGACTCGGTTGTAACCTGGGATATCTTGATTCACCTTTCAAGGAAAAAAATACATTTCAAAGGATTTCTTGATTCATTCTGATTGATGACGTTGTTCATAAAGACTTGATCCGCAGGGGATCCGATCAAGAACATTTGAATTATAGAAGTAATTACTACATTAACAAGAAAAACAAAAATGTGGAGATCATAAAATAGTGATATGTTATCAATAAAAACATGAGTGGGACACAATTAACTTAAGGTTCCCTCCTTTAAAGGCCTCTTCCTCGTCTTGCCAATCTTCTGCTCTTTGCCTTTCAGGTCATTTGAGAATGACCTCAACAAACCTAGCAAGTGTTCATTCCTATGTGCTGGAAAATAAAAAAAAAATCATATAAAATGATTTAACACCCTTAAAACATTACACAATATGACATTAATGTTTTGGAAGATTTGCATACATATCACTGAATTCCTATGCATTAACATATCTAACACATAAAATTCAATTTTTACATATATAACATCTTACTTATGCATGACAAGTTGTATTAACTTTTGAAAAGTTAAGATGATGGTATTTTTCAAAAATTTGCATAGATACCACTCAATTCCCATGTGTTAACATATCTAGCACCTAAACTTCAATATTTGCATACATAACATCTTAACTATGCATGAGAAGTCGCATTTCAAATTTGTATTTTTTATATAATATGCAAGATATGGGCTGTATAAATATAACAAGTAAAATCTACGTGTTAGATATATAAACACATAGGAATTGGGGGTGGTATGTACGTAAATGCCCCTAATGAACTATGATTGTACCTCACCAGATAAGATGACATCCTCCATGTTAATGGATTTCCGACCAGCATGTTGTGCAAAAAGTCCCACATCATTAGCTAATACTTCTGCTTCGGAAAAAAAGAAAAAAAGAAACATAATAGTTATGAACATGTAATTTTTTAAGGTTAATCTTATAAATAAAAAAATAAAAATAAAAATTTCAACATATCAAAGTAACTTAGCTAAAGCATGTTGGTACCAAAATACTAATGGTAACCTAATTTGCCAGCTTCGTTTTTAGATATCATAATCACCAAACAAACATCTAGCCTTCTATTTGCAGAAGCAACACACAGGAACCTCTCCTCTATCTTATTATGAAGCTCCTTTTTATGAAAGAGGAACATGCATATTAATCATGGGACATTTACATACATACCACACAATTCTTATGTATTTACATACCTAGCGCCTGAACATTCATATTTACATGCATACTACTTAATTCTTTAACATCACATCAAAAATATCAATAAAGATAAAATACATCTTTTCATTCAAAGATCTATGAGACCAAGGAGTTATAAGTGTAAAAATCAAACTTTTATATAACAATTGTCTGGCATGCACGTAAATTTCCCAAAAGATAACAACTTCGGGTAAGTAGAGCAAGTGGCATTGTACATTGAAATTTTCAAGCAAAATAAAAATAGTATTTTCATGCATCTTATTGTTTAACTCATAAAATTCTGAAAGTAAAGCTCGTTTGCTTGTTCGACCTTCCGTATTGATTGTTCGCTGAATTATAAGTTGTAAAAGCCCTTAAAGAACATTTTTTCGAGTGCTAAAGTTATTATAATGCTGAAAACACATCTTGTATTATATGAAAAAAAGTTTTTAAACTCGCCACTGTAAAGTGAAAATTGCATTTTTACTCTCTGTAGCTTGCATCTAGAGGCTTTAAAGATATATGTGGCTCGTCGAGTTAACAGCATTTCGTCAAAAGTCTGCCAACATATCCCTGGTTAAGAGTAGGAAGATGATCTTCCAAACCATCTAACTTTGCAATGGAGTTGGCTTCCAGAGAATTTCTCCGTGAGTTGGCTTCCAGAGAATTTCTCCGTGAGACAGAGTTAGGAAGATTTACATACATACAGCTCAAATCCTATGAATTTACATATCTAACATCAAAACTTAATTTCAACATACATAACACCTTACCTATGCATTAAAAAGGTAGATTTCCCTTTTTAGAAGTCAAAACGGTCGTATTTCTTATGTGATATGAAAGATTTTGATGGTATAAATGTAAAAAAACAAAACCAGGTTTAGGTGTTTGATATGACGATACATAGGAATTGTATGGTATTTATGTAAATGCCTAGCAAATATCTTTGGCATCCTCCCTGAAACTCTTGCCTGGTTGAAGTCACCTTGGGTCACTACATAAGATTTATGTACAAACTACATTTTCAATTTATTGCAGAGAGCATAAATTCTAAATTGCCAAGGAACATTTCTAGAGAGATCTTTCATAAATTTGTGTGGTATGCATGTAAATGCATAGGAATTGAGTGGCATGCATGTAAATCTTTCAAATCACCGGTTTTAGAACAGTGACTCATGAAATTGGTTGCCCAATTCCGAAAATAGACAAATCGGCATTTCACCGACTGCAATGTGTGGTAAATATGTTGGGGAAAACGACTTAACTAGTTCAACGCAGACAAATGAACATCAATTCAGTTTTTAATCGAAAGAAATCCGAACGGGAAGAAAATCAGAGAAATAGACAGAATGATTAGGGTTTAGGATTTTCAAACTCACCGGTGAACTTGAAAGCTAGGTCGGAAATGCACGCCACNGAACACATCTTGTATCATATGAAAAAAAGTTTTTAAACTCGCCACTATAAAGTGAAAATTGCATTTTTACTCTCTGTAGTTTGCATCTAGGGGCCTTTAAAGATATATGTGGCTCATCGAGTTAACAGGATTTCGTCAACAGTCTGCCAACATATATCCCTGGTTAAGAGTAGGAAGATGATCTTCCAAACCATCTAACTTTGCAATGGAGTTGGCTTCCAGAGAATTTCTCCGTGAGACAGAGTTAGGAAGATTTACATACATACCGCTAAAATCCTATGAATTTACATATCTAACATCAAAACTTAATTTCAACATAACACCTTACCTATGCATTAAAAAGGTAGATTTCCCTTTTTAGAAGTCAAAACGGTGGTATTTCTTATGTGATATGAAAGATTTTGATGGTATAAATGTAAAAAAAACAAAACCAGGTTTAGGTGTTTGATATGACAATACATACGAATTGTGTGGTATTTATGTAAATGCCCAGCAAATATCTTTGGCATCCTCCCTGAAACTCTTGCCTGGTTGAAGTCACCTTGGTTCAGTACATAAGATTTATGTACAAACTACATTTTCAATTTATTGCAGAGAGCATAAATTCTAAATTGCCAAGGAACATTTCTAGAGAGATCTTTCACAAATTTGTGCGGTATGCATGTAAATGCATAGGAATTGAGTGGCATGCATTGTTAAAACTCAGGAGATATAGGAAATAACGTAAAATAAGAAAATCAAATAATTCTTAATTTAAGGAAATAAATATAAAATAAGAAAGAAAATATCTCCTTATATTAAGGAAATAATTTATTCCTCATAACTTCTTATAGGAATAAATTATTTCTTATTATAATTCTTAACATGCATGTAAATCTTTCAAATCACCGATTTTAGAACAGTAACTCATGAAATTGGTTGCCCAATTCCAAAAATAGACAAATCGGCATTTCACCGACTGCAATGTGTGGTAAATATGTTGGGGAAAACGACTAACTAGTTCAACGCAGACAAATGAACATCAATTCAGTTTTAATCGAAAGAAATCCGAACGGGAAGAAAATCAGAGTAATATACAGAATGATTAGGGTTTAGGATTTTCAAACTCACCGGTGAACTTGAAAGCTAGGTCGGAAATGCACGCCACTACGGATTCCGCAATCTCCAGCCCCTGTTTCTTAGCTGTTTCGAAGATGATGGATGAGAACTATGTAGGAGAGGGATAGAGACGATTCGATTAGGCAACCTACCCTCGGCCTCAGAAATGGCGATGACGGAGAGGCGGAACCGATCCCTAAGCAGCTCAAATCTCTCTTCCGTCTCTCCCAACTTCTCGTATACGGCTTCGTTGTCTTCCATTGGCATGGAATCGGTTCCCTCTCCCTCCCCTTCCCGCTTCGACCGCTTTTGCGCTGCAAGGAGGTCTGTGGATGATCCACTGCACAAGACGAAGAACAGAACTCGGCTGGATTAAGATTCATGTTGGTTCAAATTAATAATTAATTAATTAATTAATTAAAAATATTAAAAATTAACTCTAATCATGTGTTAAGCTAATCTTTAATTAGAATAAACCTCTTGTCTTGACTTCCAATATGAAAACTTCTTTATGAGTCATTTCATCTTTATTTAATAATGAAAAAAACACAATTTCATCAAAGATATCAATGTTACGGTATTTCATCATAAAAATCAGTAGAAATTTCTGTGGTAGAAAGTTGTTTTTTTTTTTTCAAATTGAGANAAAAACTTCTTTATGAACCATTTCATCTTTATCTAATAATGAAAAAAACACAATTCCATCAAAGATATCAAAGTTACGTTATTTCATCATAAAACTCAATAGAAATTCTGTGGTAGAAAGTTGTTTTTTTTTTCAATTTGAGATATTAAAGTATGGTGGTTGTCAGTAAACTACGGTCTACCTCAATTTTTTTAAAAAAGTTGTTTCTTCTGCAACAACTTCACAATTATTTCTTCGAATAGCTGCAGTTGCTCAAACAGACCCTCAATATTGTCATCATACCATTATTACAAAATATCTATATTTCAAGCTTAAAAGAGGTTTTTATGTGTGTGTGTGTGTGTGTGTGTGGCCTCATCAAACTTGGTGTGATTGTGAGCATATCATTGACTAATTAACACAAATAAATTTTTTTATTATCATATCACTAATGATATTTGGAGCTCATGAGGCAAAAAACATTAATATTAAATTTTGCATAGCAATTATTTTCTCCTCTGAAGGAGCATAGGTTTGAAAGACTCACAAGAAGGCCAAGCCTAAACAACATATAAGCTAATAACATTACTTAATATCTTGTATTAAGTTAATTATATAATTAGTTAATACATTAATACTCCTGTTGTAGTATCATATCACTATATTATATAAATAGCTCTTATTAGAATCAATTGATCACGAATGGAATGAAAAATACAGCTATTAGTTAACTCTCTTTCAGATACTGTCACCTCTATTCTAATGCTGGGAGTTATCAACATCATCAAACTGCCATTTATGAACATTAAAGAAGCAATGAAGTTGTTAACATCCTTACTCCCAATTGATTCCTCGCAATACAATCATTCGATCGACATAGCCAAGCAAATTGAGCTTACTTAAACATGCCCAACACGAGCCAGTATCAAACATAAACCATATTAATCAAGCCAATTAAGAATTTATAATTCAATACATAACAAAAATCTCCCTCTCTCAACCTATGTGATCTTCTGATAAAAATTTTCAGAAAAATCAGAACAAAAATAGTAATCATTCACTCTCTCATCTCACATAAACACCATAAAATGCTGTAATAAAAGACCAGCTGCTACAAATTTCCCAGAAAAAAAAGGGAAAACATAGCCATATGATGACCCATTAGATTCCTTGATAAAAATTCTCAAAGAATCAAAACTTATAATCCTCTCTAAAACTCCAAAAAATTAATCGCACGTGTCAATTAACTCATGTCTCACATGTTATAACATCATAACATGTAACACATGAGATCAAAAACACGAGATAGTGATACAAAATGTATCGGGTGGGGAGATTTGCATAGATACCACTAAATTTATGTGTTTTTACGTATCCAACACTTGAACTCAAATATGCATGAAAATATATATTTTGTTTTTTAAAATTAAAATAATACTAATTTTGGCTAGTATAAATATAAAAAGTAAAGTCTAGGCATATGATATGTGAGTACATAGGAATTGGGTGGTATGTATGCAATAAAAATGATATTTTTGATGTGATATTAAAGATTTAAGTCGGTGTCATGCATGTAAATATAAAAGTTTAGATGTTGGACATTTAAAATATATAAGAATTGTGTGTTCTATGTATGTAATCTCCCTGTTTATATGATATCCTTGCGACTATACTCCCCCTTGGCCCTTTTGGGCCGGGAATAAGAGCCAGAATCAAAATCTCCAAAGTTAAGCATGACCTCTGGGGCAAAAGACTGTTGTGAAGGACTAGCAAAAGAAATGATGGAAGCTTGAGATTCATAAAGCGCTAAATCAGACGCAGAAATAGAGCTTTGATGATTTTGTTGTGTGATTAATATACCNATTCAATTCCTTGATAAAAATTCTCAAAGAATCAAAACTTATAATCCTCTCTAAAACTCCAAAAATTAACTTTTTTTTGTCAGAATATCTCGATGTATTTTGTATCGAAATAAAAAATATTTTAATCGCACGTGTCAGTTAACTCATGTCTCACATGTTATAACATCATAACACGTAACACCTGAAATCAAAAAACACGAGATAGTGATACAAAATGTATCGGGTGGGGAGATTTGCATAGATACCACTAAATTTATGTGTTTTTAAGTATCCAACACTTGAACTCAAATATGCATGAAAATATATTTTTTGTTTTTTAAAATTAAAATAATACTAATTTTGGGTAGTATAGATATAAAAAGTAAAGTTTAGGCGTATGATATGTGAGTACATGGGAGTTGGGTGGAATGTATGCGATAAAAATGATATTTTTGATGTGATATTAAAGATTTAAGTTAGTTTCATGCATGTAAATATAAAAGTTTAGATGTTGGACACTTAAAATATGTAAGAATTGTGTGTGGTATATATGTAATGTCCCTGTTTATATGATATCCTTGCGACTATACTCCCCCTTGGCCCTTTTAGGCCGGGAATAAGAGCCAGAATCAGAATCTCCAAAGTTAAGCATGAACTCTGGTGCAAAAGACTGTTGTGAAGGATTAGCAAAAGAAATGGTGGAAGTTTGAGATTCATAAAGCGCTAAATCAGACGCAGAAATAGAGCTTTGATGATTTTGTTGTGTGATTAATATACCTCTGTCGTTCATGAACATATCACTGTTCTGAACTCTTTCAGGAAAGTTGAGTTTTGCTCTCTTTCCTTTGAACTTGATAGCCGCGTTGTCATAGGCGATTGCTGCAGCTTTTGCGGTCTCAAACGTGCCTAACCATACTCTAGCTGCTTTATTCGGGTCGCGGATTTCTGCCGCCCATTTTCCCCATGGTCGCTGCCTCACGCCTCTGTAATGCTTCTTCTCCTCCTTCTCGTTCTCTTCATGCATGCATGTTGTTGAAAGATATTAGATTATGCATGTATATATGTATATAAGAAATATTTTTAAGCNTAGCTGCTTTATTCGGGTCGCGGATTTCTGCGGCCCATTTTCCCCATGGTCGCTGCCTCACGCCTCTGTAATGCTTCTTCTTCTCCTTCTCGCTCCCTTCATGCATATATATATATATATATATAAGAAATATTTTTAAGCTACAAGAATAAAGCTTACACATAATCATGATATAATTTTAATTTATTTTACATTTAAATAAATTAAGATTTGGAATCTGTCCGGGATAGTTATAGCTTTTTAAAGAAACAGTTGCAAAGCTGTTATGGAAGATATTGTTGTTCAAAGTACTGGAGTGGTTATTACAAATTTTAAAAAAAAAGAAAATCATAACCTTTTATCAATCTCTGTACTAAGCTAGGTCAGGTTGCAAAACTCAGTTTTCCTAAAATTTAGGTTTGCAAAACACAAAAAAGTACGATGTATATTGCAGCACGATTATTAAATATTTGCATGCTAATAGTTATATTTCAGATGCATTTCCATATATACGACATAATTCTTATATAGTTATGTATTGTAAAGTTAAACATTCATATTTACATACATAAAACTCAAATTATTAACATCATATCAAAAGTATCACTATTGTTAACTTTCTAAAGGCGAAATACATATTTTCATGTGTAGGTTTATATCACCAAATTGATATAAATATAAGTACCAAACTTTGGGTGTTAGATATATAAATACATAAGAATTGTGTGGTATGTATATTAGATTTTCTAAAATTTAAGATATATATATTTATCATACTTTGGTGTCATAAATCTATTCATGAAAAGGTATATCTTACTTCTAAAATGTTTTCAATAGCGATATTTGTGTTGTGGTATTAAAGATTTAAATGATATCCAATTAAATGTTAAAGTTAAGACGCGAGATCCATAATTACATAAAAAGTGTGAAGTTCTTATACATATAAACTAAGAAGCAAAAATGTTAGCTATGGGTATGTTTGAGGTAGGTGTAGTTATTTGAAAAAGCGGCTATGAAGCTGCAACAGAAGAAGTTGTTGCTAAAAAAACTGCAGTGGTTATTATAAGTTTATTTTAATTTCAAAAAGTTAAATCGTAGTTTTCTAATAGTCACCACATTTTAACAGTTCATACTGCAATAAAAAAGAGCTTTCTATCACCTAATTTATTGAAAGCAACAAGAAAACATATCCCAAATATAACTGTGGTGGCTGTCTGAAAAGCAAACTAACGAAAAAAAACTTTCCCAAATCGGCCTGGATTTAACTTAATTAAACTCAACTGCTATATCATATTCAAACCCCCCCNGGACTTCAAAGTTGAAATGACATATAGGCCTTATAAAAGGCCTCATCAAACTTGCTGTGATTGTGAGCATATCATTGAATAATTAACACTAATAAAATTTTTTATTATCATATCACTAATGATATTTGGAGCTCATGAGGCAAACAACATTAATATTAAAATTTGCATAGCAATTATTTTCTCCTCAGAAGGAGCATAGGTTTGAAAGTCTCACAAGAAGGCCAAGCCCAAAGAACATACAAGTAACATACTACATTACTTAATATCTTGTACTAAGTTAATTATATAATTAGTTAATACATTAATACTTCTGTTGTAGTATCCTATCACTTTTATTATATAAATAGCTCTTATTAGAATCAATTGATCAGGAATGGAATGAAAAATACAGTTATTAGTTAACTCTCTTTTAGATACTGTCACCTCTATTCTAATGCTGGGAGTTATCAACATCATCAAATTGCCATTTATCAACATTAAAGAAGCAATGAAGTTGTTAACAACCTTACTCCCAATTGATTCCTCACAATACTGTCATTTGATCAACATAGCCAAGCAAATAGAGCTTACTTAAACATGCCCAACACAAACCAGTATCAAACATAAACCATATTAATTAAGCCAATTAAGAATTTATAATTCAATACATAATAAAAATCTCTCTCTCCCCTCTCTCAACCTATGTGATCTTCTGATAAAAATTTTCAGAAAAATCAGAACAAAAACAGTAATCATTCACTCTCTCATCTCACATAAACCCTAAAATGCTGTAATAAAAGCCCAGCTGCTACAAATTTCCCAGAAAAAAAAGGGAAAACATAGCCATATGATGACCCATTCGATTCCTTGATAAAAATTCTCAAAGAATCAAAACTTATGATGCTCTCTAAAACTCCAAAAAAAAATTTTTTTTTGTCAGAATATCTCGATCTATTTTGTATCAAAATTAAAAATATTTTAATCTTACGTGTCAATTAACTCATGTCTCACATGTTATAACATCATAACATGTAACACCTGAAATCAAAAACACGAGATAGTGATACAAAATGTATCGGGTGGGGAGATTTGCATAGATACCACTAAATTTATGTGTTTTTGTGTATCCAACACTTGAACTCAAATATGCATGAAAATATATATTTTGTTTTTTTAAATTAAAATAATACTAATTTTGGCTAATATAAATATAAAAAGTAAAGTTTAGGCATATGATATGTGAGTACATAGGAATTGGGTGGTATGTATGCCATACATACCACATAATTTTGATGTATGCCATACATACCACATAATTTTGATGTATTTACATATCTAACAATATCTAAACTTTAATATTTATATATATAACATTTTGGTGACAAAAATCTATATATATAAATATTTGTTTAACTTTTAACTAGTAAATAAAAAAGATATTTTTGATGTGATATTAAAGATTTAAGCTAGTTTCATGCATGTAAATATAAAAGTTTAGATGTTGGACATTTAAAATATATAAGATTTGTGTGTGGTATGTACGTAATGTCCCTGTTTATATGATATCCTTGCGACTATACTCCCCCTTGGCCCTTTTAGGCCGGGAATAAGAACCAGAATCATAATCTCCAAAGTTAAGCATGACCTCTGGGGCAAAAGACTGTTGTGAAGGACTAGCAAAAGAAATGGTGGAAGCTTGAGATTCATAAAGCGCTAAATCAGACGCAGAAATAGAGCTTTGATGATTTTGCTGTGTGATTAATATACCTCTGTCGTTCATGAACATATCATTGTTCTGAACTCTTTCAGGAAAGTTGAGTTTTGCTCTCTTTCCTTTGAACTTGAGAGCCGCGTTGTCATAGGCGATTGCTGCAGCTTCTGCGGTCTCAAACGTGCCTAACCATACTCTAGCTGCTTTATTCGGGTCGCGGATTTCTGCGGCCCATTTTCCCCATGGTCGCTGCCTCACGCCTCTGTAATGCTTCTTCTTCTCCTTCTCGTTCCCTTCATGCATGCATGTTGTTGAAAGATATTAGATTATGCATGTATATATGTATATAAGAAATATTTTTAAGCTACATGAATAAAGCTTACACAAAATCATGATATCATTTAAATTTATTTTATATTTAGATAAATTAAGATTTGGAATATGTCTGGGATAGCTGTAGCTTTTTAAAGAAACAGTTGTGAAGCTGTTATGGAAGATATTGTTGTTCAAAGTACTGGAGTGGTTATTACAAATTAAAAAAAAAGAAAATCATAACCTTTTATCAACCTCTGTACTAAGCTAGGTCAGGTTGCAAAACTCAGTTTTCCTAAAATTTTGGTTTGCAAAACACAGGAAAGTACGGTGCATATTGCACGATTATTAAATATTTGCATGCTAATAGTTATATTTCAGAAGTATTTCCATATATACCTTATATAGTTATGTATTGAACACTTTAGCTTTCGTATTTACATGCATAAAACTCAAATTATTAACATCATATCAAAAATATCACTATTATTAACTTTCTAAAGGCGAAATACATCTTTTCATGTGTAGGTTTATATCACCAAAATGATATAAATATAAGTACCGAACTTTGGGTATTAGATATATAAATACATAAGAATTGTGCGGTATGTATATTAGATTTTCTAAAATTTAAGATATATATTTATCATATTTTGGTGTCATAAATCTATTAATGAAAAGTTATATCTTACTTCTAAAATGTTTTCAATAGTGATTTTGTGATGTGATATTAAAGATTTAAATGCTATCCAATTAAATGTTAAAGTTAAGGCGCCAGATCCATGATTACATAAAAAATGTGAAGTCCTCATACAAATAAACTAAGAAGCAAAAATGTTAGCTATGGGTATGTTTGAGGCAGGTGTAGTTATTTGAAAAAACAGCTATGAAGCTGCAGCAGAAGAAGTTGTTGTTCAAAAAACTACGATGGTTATTATAAGTTTATTTTAATTTCAAAAATCGTAGTTTTCTAATAGCCACCACATTTTTACAGTTCAGGCTAAAAAAAAAAGAAGAGCTTTCTATCACCTGATTTATTGAAAGCAACAAGAAAACATATCCCAAACATAATTGTGGTGGCTGTCTGAAAAGCAAAGTAGCCAAAAAAAACTTTCCCAAATAGGCCTTGAATTTAACTTAATTAAACTCAAGTGCTATATCATATTCAAATCAACCCAAAAAAAAAAATGAATGCAATTACTCAATTTAGATAAATAACCTCAACTAATAAAATTAACTAAATTTAATTAGAAACCTACAAATTAAATGAGCAAAATAAAATCAAAACAATATTTTTAAGTTGATAATCTAAAATACTATAAATTTTGATTTTCATGTCGAATTTTATTAGAATTATAATGTGCTAACTTAATTAATAAAAGAAATAAAATGTCTCTCTATCTCTATCTCTCTCTCTCTCTACCTTGAGCTTCCGAAGGCAAAGCTTCCGTGGAGTTTGCGGCCTCGCCGGCGGCGACCTCACCGGCATCACCGCCGCCACCTCCGATCACGTGAGCGAGGGCCGACACCATCGCCGAGGCATCGAACTCCGCACGTGAGGCCATGTAGTGAGAGAAAGTGAACTCCTCTTCCTTTGCCATCTCTCTCTATCTCCTTCCTCTTTTCTGCCCTTCCATCCTCAACTGAACGTTTTATAGAGAGAGAGAGTAAATAATCACTAAGAAAAATTCCAAATTTGTGTCGCATTTGCATCAAAATTCCATTTTGATGCTTCATTTTTAATTTAAGAAATTGGCAGCGTGTGTTTCAATTATGTTAATGAGATTGATTCATTTAAATTTTTTCAAAGGTGTTCCTTTTTGGACTTTCTTTTTGGTTCAACGTGGACAGATGAAGGCAGATCAGAGCTGCCTGNGAATTGTGTTAATGAGATGGATTCATTTGAATTTGTTCAAAGGTGTTCCTTTTTGGACTTTCTTTTTGGTTCAACGTGGACAGATGAAGGCAGATCAGAGCTGCCTGCGTGAGACTGAATCATATGAAAGATAGTATTTATGTAGAAAATAGTTTTATATATTAATATATATCCATATGTGCTATTTTCCTAATTTTTTTCTTTAATGTGAGTTTTTTTAAAATAAATAAAGAAGTATTTTTTAAATGCATACTATGATTACTGTTCATTTGCAAGATGTCTTTGTTGTCTTTTTTTAGATTTACTTTGGGATATATAATGCATAAACAGTTAATTAAGGGTCTGTTTGGGGCAGTTTATTTGGTGCTGTGACGTTTTGAAAACGCACATGGTCTGTTTGGGTAAACTGAGTTTTGGCAGCTTATGTGTTTTCAAAACGCTGAAAACAGCATTTTCACACTGCACATGTCTGGGTGTGGTGGCAGCTTTCTGACAGCGGTCTGACTTTTCCAAAAAAATANTTGTGACGTTTTGAAAACGCACATGGTCTGTTTGGGTAAACTGAGTTTTGACAGCTTATGTGTTTTCAAAACGCTGAAAACTGCATTTTCACACTGCACATGTCTGGGTGTGGTGGCAGCTTTCTGACAGCGGTCTGACTTTTCCAAAAAAATAAAAATTTGTAATAGTTGTCGCACCTAGCTTATCAGCAGATTATTCAATAAGCTGCAACTGCCCCAAACAGACCCTAAATCTTATATCTAATATCAATGCAAATGTTAGTTGGAATAATTTGCTTGCTGGTATTGGAGGTGTCTTTTGTAATTCTAATGGTGCTTGCCTGTTGTGGTATTTTGCACGAGTTTTAGATGCTTCTCCTATTTGTGCTGAAGTTGAGGAGGGTGATTGTGGCTCTGAATTTGACTGTCAGCTATGGTTGGGATAATATTGAGATTGAAATGGAGTATATGGAGTTAAGGAACTATTATAATAAGAAAAAAAGAGTTTTCTTTGCTTTTGATTGTTTATATGAAAAAAAGTTCTGCTTTACTCGATCATGTGCAGTTACAGTGACTGTTCATTCATCGTGAAGGCAATCAGCGTGCTAATTGAGCTGCGAGAAGAGGTTCAGATTCTCAAGAGTTTAACTTCTCTACTATATTCTCATTGCAGCTTTCTCATTTGATTAAAGGATACAGTCTAAATATTCGTTACATTCGTGCTGATAATAATTTTATTTTTTTATTTTTTTGCATGAGCTGAAATATATGAAAAAATTACAATGTATGTGTTAGACATGTTAATATGTAAGAATTCATCAGTGGAATGTATGTAAATCTACCTAAATCTAATTAGAATACTCTCATTCAAATTTTTTTTTTGTTAAGGATTTTAATAATTACAAACTTAAAAATATAATTACTATTTAATTATGATTAATTTAAGGCTTGTTTGGAATTTTATTTCTTTTATTTTTAAACAAGGTTAATTTGTTTATTATACTTTTTACATATTTTATTTTTTGTATTAAAAAAATTAATATGTTGTTAAAAACACTAAAACAATATTTAATTATTTTTAATGTTAATTATAAAAATCAGTCATATCATACTCAATATATTTTATTTCAAATTAAAATATAAAAAAAATTTAAAAAAATAATAGAAAATTTTATGGGCCCTTAATAAATTTGACTATTTCTTTAAATAAATAAATAAATAAATAAACTTCTAGAAACTAAATAAGGACTTAGCCTGTAATTTTCCATTTTAAAATTAAAAATAAATTTATGTACTTAAATATATTATGCCTAATTTTTCATATTTACATGCATGACCCTCAAATTGTTAATATTATATTTAAAATATCATTATTAACTTCTAAAATTAAGTGACATGTATATTTCCATGCATGACTTTAGACACTAAGGTTTTATAAATATAAATATCAAACTTTAAGCCTTAGATATGTAAATGCAATGGAATTGTNCGTGCAGTTACAGTGACTGTTCATTCATCGTGAAGGCAATCAGCGTGCAAACTGAGCTGCGAGAAGAGATTCAGATTCTCAAGAGTTTAACTTTTCTACTATATTCCCATTGCAGCTTTTTCATTTGATTAAAGAATACAGTCTAAATATTCGTTACATTCGTGCTGATAATAATTTTATTTTTTTTATTTTTTTGCATGAGCTGAAATATATGAAAAAATTACAATGTATGTGTTAGACATGTTAATATGTNGCAGCCACAAACAGACCCTAAATCCTATATCTATTATCAATAACGATGTTAGTTGGAATAATTTGCTTGCTGGTATTGGAGGTGTGTGTCGTAATTCTAATGGTGCTTGCTTGTTGTGGTATTTTGCACCAGTTTTAGCTGCTTATGTTATTTGTGCTGAAGTTGAGGGGGTGATTGTGGCTCTGAATTTGACTGTCAGCTATGGTTGGGATAATATTGAGATTGAAATGGAGTATATGGAGTTAAGGAACTATTATAATAAGAAAAAAAGAGTTTTCTTTGCTTTTGATTGTTTATATGAAAAAAAGTTCTGCTTTACTCGATCACGTGCAGTTACAGTGACTGTTCATTCATCGTGAAGGCAATCAGCGTGCAAACTGAGCTGCGAGAAGAGATTCAGATTCTCAAGAGTTTAACTTTTCTACTATATTCCCATTGCAGCTTTTTCATTTGATTAAAGAATACAGTCTAAATATTCGTTACATTCGTGCTGATAATAATTTTATTTTTTTTATTTTTTTGCATGAGCTGAAATATATGAAAAAATTACAATGTATGTGTTAGACATGTTAATATGTAAGAATTCATCAGTGGAATGTATGTAAATCTACCTAAATCTAATTAGAATACTCTCATTCAAATTTTTTTTTTGTTAAGGATTTTAATAATTACAAACTTAAAAATATAATTACTATTTAATTATGATTAATTTAAGGCTTGTTTGGAATTTTATTTCTTTTATTTTTAAACAAGTTTAATTTGTTTATTATACTTTTTACATATTTTATTTTTTGTATTAAAAAAATTAATATGTTGTTAAAAACACTAAAACAATATTTAATTATTTTTAATGTTAATCATAAAAATCAGTCATATCATACTCAATATATTTTATTTCAAATTAAAATATATATATAAAAAAAATTAAAAAAAATAATAGAAAATTTTATGGGCCCTTAATAAATTTGACTATTTCTTTAAATAAATAAATAAATAAATAAACTTCTAGAAACTAAATAAGGACTTAGCCTGTAATTTTCCATTTTAAAATTAAAAATAAATTTATGTACTTAAATATATTATGCCTAATTTTTCATATTTACATGCATGACCCTCAAATTGTTAATATTATATTTAAAATATCATTATTAACTTCTAAAATTAAGTGACATGTATATTTCCATGCATGACTTTAGACACTAAGGTTTTATAAATATAAATATCAAACTTTAAGCCTTAGATATGTAAATGCAATGGAATTGTAGGGCATGTATGTAAATTTCCCTTAATTGTATAGGTCTAAGATCTAGCTTTTGTTAAATTGAGGTTAGAAGACCGACCGCTGGCGCGTAAGATTTAGAGCCTTTCAATGGAGCGAATATAATGTTCGGACGATGAACCTGCGGATCATACTCTCACTGTGTGATGCAATTCACGCCGTCGTAAACTGAACATAATATTTTCTCCACCAAGATAAATTGATTTTACGCACTTGAGGATCGAATTCGTCAACATATAATTATAATAGATTGATATTGATTGTTATGATTTATCGTCTTTAAATTGGGGTATATGCGAAGATGTGATATACGTAACGTATTATTCGAGGAATTTAGAAGTATTAAGAGATAATCTAACTTTTTATTCATAACTTNTTGTCAAATAAATGCCAATCAAGAAAACTCATAAAGTCCATAAATTGAAAGCCACATTCTAACATTAAATAAACTAAGAATTAATCCATGAATCTCCTTAGACAAGTCGTGATACGAAAACAAGAGAAATTTCAGAGCACATACCAAATATGTTTGGCCCATAATAAACGAATTAAGTAGCCTTAAATCCTCCTAATAACACTCATTATCATGGTTTAGAAAACTAGGTTAGTCTGGCTGGTTCAACCGCGAACCGGTGACCAGTCCAGTCATTTACTTCTTATTCAACCAATTTGTATATTTATTACATCATCCAGTTCAACCCTGACTGAACCAATGAACCTTAAATCTTTGTTTCTTTTAGTTAGATGTCTAGTCCAACTTTCAAAACCTTGTTCAATATTCATGTCAGTCGCTTGACATGCATAAACTTATATCATAGTTAGACTAATCACATTATTTTTTTATTATAAAAACCTAATGACAACTCCAACAAGTTAACCACATAAGATTAAGTATGTCATGATATCATAAGTCAATGTTTAGCCCCACATAGTGANCGATGTGATATACGTAACGTATTATTCGAGGAATTTAGAAGTATTAAGAGATAATCTAACTTATTATTCATAACTTTTGCATGCATAGAAATATAAATCATTTGTGTTAAATTTTCATTCCAAATGAATTAGAAACTTTATAAATGCACCATAATGGTTTATAAAATTTGTGTTATTGATGTGTTATTGATGTGTTATTGACTGAAAACGTGGGAATGAGTCGCACGTTGAACGAGTTTCTTATATGTATATATGCAATGAAAACTTATGGCGTTACGGCGAGGTAGAAGTTAACGCCATAAGTTTTCAGTGGTGTCATTTGCACATTTACTTCTTTATTCAAATTTTACTTTTTCTTGCATTTGAATTGTATACTTTAAACTCTCGAGTTCTATTTGTGAGATATTCGTCTTTTTGGGTTTTTCGATTCCTACAATTACTCGAATCATTCTAAGAAGTTTGATTGTTTGTAGCATTCAAGTTGTGGGTTCATAGAATCACAACCCACCAGAGCTATTATTAAAGCTTTCTATTGTTCTCTTTTTCTTTTATGATTGATGGGCCGCTCGCCATTTCTCTAAATTCATAGCAATATGTTCGCGCCGGGTCGAGCAAATAGAATACATTCGAGCCGGCTCATCTACAATTCGTCAATTCATAACTGATTAGTTCGATCCGAATCTGATCGAAAGTCGAACAACTCGTTCAAGATTTGATTTCAATCCGATTTTGAGTCAATTCTAAAGAAATGGTAACATATTTGGAATAAATTATAAATATGTA
>JXCR01148785.1:0-34017 GCA_002079205.1 Phalaenopsis hybrid cultivar
GTGAACCGGGTCTCCACCTTCCTCAACAATTCTCCCACTTGGAGACTGGGACACTAACTGCATTATCCATTGGCTGCACTTCCCTTTTCCTCAAACGTGATATCTTCCACCTCTGCAACTCAAACCTCTGGTCTTCATGCCAGAAGACCAGCTGAAGTCGAGCACAACTTCAGCTTCTCAAGAGTAACACCCTCAGCCGATTTATCAGCATAAACGCAGTCTTGTACCTCCAAGCATTTTCCTTGGTTACTCTTGTATCTGCTAACAACTCTCACTGCATGGGCAATATCCTGCCTCAGCTGAAGGTCTTTTTCAACAAGTGCAGTCTTGTACCTCTTACCGCCATCAAACGCAGTCTTCACCCAATACACCCACTTGTTATGCAATGTCTTCTTTCATGGAGAAAGTTCTACCAGCTCCCACTTGCTCGAACTTTTATCTTGCAAGATTTTTTCATAGCTCTGTGGTTCTCCACCATATGTCCGTACAAAATTCAGTTTTTATGTCTGTGGCGCTCTGCCACCTTTCAAGAAACTGACTCTCTTCTGCTTCCCCATAATGCACCTCTGGCTCATGTTTTCACGTCTGAGTAAACCTGCAGTCATATATAGTGTGTCAGTTTTCTTACCCCAAGCCAGTANTGAGTAAACCTGCAGTCATATATAGTGTGTCAGTTTTCTTACCCCAAGCCAGTATTAATGCTCCTTTAGTAACCTTCCAAGTACTATCTGAGAACACTACTGAATGACCACCCTCATTGAGCTGCCATACAGAAATGAGGTTTTTCTTCAGTTCAGGAACATGTCTGACTTTTTGCAAAGTCCACTTACTCTTGTTAGGGAGTGCAATATCAACGTCTTCTATCCCCGCCACGTCAAGAGCTTTTCCATCAGCCAGATATACCTTCCCAAAGTTGCCTGCAACATAATTCCGTATTAACTCTCTGTGGGAAGATGTATGGAAGGAAGCCCCTGAATCCAGTATCCAGTCATCAACAGAACTGTGAACCGCCAACAATTGCGCATCATGTATTTCTTCAGTTACAACTTTTGCGTCATCATTCTCCTTCTTGAGATTTCTGCAGTTCCTTTTTATGTGGCCAGCTTTGCCACAATTCCAGCAGGTTGCCTGCTGACCAGACTTTGATTTTGATCTTCCTCTGTTTGAGTTCCTGTCCCGTGATCTCCCTCTAGAATCAACAATCAGTGCCGAACTCGAACCCGAGGTCTCGCCAGAATCTTTCCTGCGCACCTCCTCAGACAAAATCAAATCACGTATATCATCATATTTTAATTTAGATTTACCTGCAGAACTGCTAACTGCCATCCTCATGGCTTTCAGGCTATTTGGCAATGAAGCCAACAATATCAGCGCACGAATCTCATCATCAAAATTAATTTCAACAGATGACAATTGATTAATGATATTATTGAACTCATTCAGGTGTTGAGCAACAGACACACATTCCGCCATCTTCAGGTTGAATAACTTTTTCATCAGGTGTACCTTGTTATTCGCTGATGGCTTTTCATACATGTCTGATGAAGCTGCCATTAGATCTGCAGTAGTCATCTCCTTGATGACGTTATGAGCAACGAAGCTTGACAGGGTTAATCGAATAACCCCCAGAACCTGTCGATCTAACAGATTCCATTCCGCCTCATCCATCTTTTCCGGCTTCTTTCCCATCAATGGCAGGTGAAGTTTCTTCCCATTTAGGTAGTCCTCTATCTGCATTCTCCAGTAACTAAAATCTATGCCATTGAACTTCTCGATCCCCGATGCCATCACTTCGTCTCCGCCCATCGTTTTATTTCAGCCTCGAACCTGGCTCTGATACCAGTTGTTGTGAAAAACGACGGCAATAAAGCGAAAAACCAGATCGAGAAAAATTTGCAAAACAAAAAATACAGCGAAACACACAGATTTACGTGGTTCGGCAACTTGCCTACGTCCACGGAGCTGCAGAGGATTTTATCAGCTTTGAGGATTACACCGTTGACTACGTCGACTTACAAGAAAGAATTCTCTCTCTCTCTCTCTCCTCACCTTCTCTCTCTCTCTAAACCGAGAGTCACACCAAGAAGAAGAAAGACAACTTTTAAAGAAAAGCTTTCTTGTGATTCCTTTATTTCAGTCTCACGACAAATTATAATCCAAGGAGAGAAAGCTGTTTGGAGAGTAATCCACATCCCTGTAATCGGAGCCCCTTTTAAAGCTTCACAGTATCTAGCTTATTTTGGTAACCCTTAATTTCATGATTCCATGGAATCATGCTTTAATGACCCATATAAAGCCCATTAAGGCAAACTATCAAATTCATTGCCTTTTTCTCTATAACAGGAGGGGCGGGAAATTAATCTGGTAAAACTTAATTAATTAAGTTTTCCTTAATTCTTCCTGTCAATAGAAGACAACTGCTTTAAATAAAAAATTGGGAATCATCAAGTTATGGCAGGGAATAAAATACATAAAGAAAAGAATTAAGAGCAGATAAATTAGAATTAATTTATCAAAGAATCTGTCGTAATAGGAAGTGGACCGGGTCTCCACCTTCCTCAACAAATTGAATATATATCTTGCTATTAGAGAAAACTTGAGAATTGATTAAAAATTTAATCATTGGATGCTATGTAAATTAATCTTGGACAGGCTAGCTTATTAGAATTCTGTTATGAATTTGAGCTACGCATGTTTACATGTGCGTGAATGCTATACATATATACACAGTAGGGGCATGCATGGGTAAATAGCTCTATTACTGAAAGCAATCGTATTAGAGAATGTCTGTTTTAAAACCTGCAATTTGTTTTTAGCATTGCGGGATTCAACGTAATTGTATGATTTCACTCGATGATGCTTTAGAATTGGCAATGATAGTTGGTGTTGGTCAGTTTTGATATGTTTTTCTTCTTGTTTTCACACTGATAGGTCGACGATCATATTAATTACAATGTCAAAAATGATCACGAATTGATAGCATCATTGGAGGATAGTTTGAGACGAGACATACACCGCCTTCATGTTAAAAATAATATCATCATTATTTTACTTGTAATTTTATTAGTTTTTTTTTCTTTAACATTTTTGGTACTTACTATTAAGTGAGTTGTGTATCTGAATTTTTGTTCTGTTTTGAAATGAATTTCTGCTCATGAAGTATCAAATATGTTGCTGTCACAGTCTTATTTTAAACAACTTTACTAAACAAGGGGCAGAATGATCATTTTTCCAGAAATAGTTGTCATAAACATGTTTTCACTTAGCTGCAACAAACAGATAGTCAGCTTTCCCGTAGTAGTTTTTTCGCAGCAGCTTTCTGGGACAGTGCAGCTGCAGCTGAAAAACTGAGAAGTTACAACTGCCCCAAACAGACCCTGTAGTTGATTTTCAGATTTTCTCTTTTAACATTTTTCTAGAATCCTTTTTTTTAATTAATTTTTGAGTGTCAAAAGACATTTATAAAGGTGTTTTCTCTCAGATTAAAATTTGTCTTAAACATAATTTTTTATGCATTTACATGATTTTTCACTGTGTTTTATAGGATCTCTTGATGACAACTCCGACATCTCATGAGTTTTTTCTCCTTCAACTTTCATTATTCATATCAATTATAATATATTAATGAATTATCTAATTATGAGGATGTGCATCATTTATATTAATAACTCGTATTAATAAAATCATTTCAATTGGGTAATGTCACTGTATACACATAAACGACAGTCATGGGCCAAAGGAGATATAAACAGGCCTTATGAGTCTACAAAGCGTTTTTTTTTCTATAGTACAGATGTGAGGTTAATCTGTCAAACTCATATAGCAAGTACCAGTAGCCAAGTACTAGTTGATGGGTTTACTAACTTGGTTGACCTATCAAAGTCATTTGCTATGCAACATCTGTTTAGTACCAGTTGTCGGGTTGACCTGTTAAACTCATCTATCAAGTAAATATTGTTGGATATATATCAACTATCAGGAATTAACTATCATCAAGAGAAGGATATATGTCTATGTTTATTTATTAATCATTTGACATCCACATTATCACATTCTTTCATCGATACTCTATGTACAGACCTCACATAATATTAAAATCATTTAATTTAGTATTCTTTCTTTGTAATCCAATGGGGAGAGAGAAGCCACCTCAAGCCACATAAATTGAGATGATCTTCCACCTTCAAGTGGATCCATCTTCTTTAATTCTATTCTTGGATCATAAGGCTAAGTTCTTTATACACACATCTATTCATTTTATTTCATCACCTTCTACAAATTCCTTTAAAGAATTTCATAGGTTGCATGATCCCACGAACAATAAAATATCAAACATTATAAAAGGATTCAACATCCTAAAATGTGTTATGAGTATCGAGTTCATACACAAATTTGGTTAGAATTGCGCTATGAAGAGAGAAAAAAAAAAGATTTCACTAGAGAGTTTGTGATGTAACTTATCAATGAACTAACAACAATGATATGAGAGATGTGAGAGATTTCTTCTAGATCCCAATCCAAAACTCACTTTAGGACCTAGGATCAATAGTTTGTATACGTGAACTAATGAGAACAAATCCAAGAGGAGCCCTCTTATCGATGCTTGAAGGGAGAGCTGTTGGAATGTACATTTAGAAGGATGAAGATTCAACATCTTTGGATATAGAAGAAGAGAGGAGAAGGGAGAAGAAAAAGAAGCATAAATCACAAGAGAATCCTTTCTTAAAAGAAATAGCAAAGGTTGAAATGCCTAAGAGGTTTAAGATATCAACCCTTCTTTATGAAACTGAAGAATTCAATCCTTTGTTGGTTCAAAAACTTACTTGTGGGAGTCATTACATCCTTTGATGAGTTCAAATGGATGTTTGTAGCTTTTTTTGCAAGTGCTCAAAAGCTACAGAAAAATGCTTAGTCTCTTCTCAAGATTTAATAAGAGCCTTAAAAAAATTTATGAAGTTTGATAACCAAATTCCAGTAAAGATGCTAGAATTAAAGGACATGGAACTAGCGGTTTCCCATGCAACACTAGACCAAGGCTCACTAGAGAGTACATTCAAGTATTTTCTTGATCTTTAACAACTAAAAAGTTTAGATGAACTCCTAGAGTTGGATAATAATTACATATCAGCCACGAAATATAATTATTTGTTGAGTCCTTTCCCAGTTCAAGAGCTAGAAGGTAAGTTCAAAAGATGTAAACACAGAGATAGGAAGAGCAAAGTGACCAATTTGCATGGAGGAATTCTCCAAATGCTTTAAGAAGGTGAATTTTCCAATCAAAGAATTAGTATATCAAAGGTCACTTTATTGTGACTATCTATGGCTGAGATCATCTCAGTTATTTAGAAAAAATAATTCCTTAGTGTCACTTGAACAAATGTGATGCCTACCATAAGGATCATAAGCATGACAGAAAGTATCGACTTCTTAGGCTACGATCAAGGAGTTGATATGAGCTAGAAAGTTGAAAGACTTCATGGCTCCTGAGGCAAGTACCACAAAATAGAGAAAAAACACTCATTAAAGGAGCAAGCAATCACTTTTAAGAAATTAATAATAGTAGTATTTTTTATATGATGTTTAAAGTTTGAGTGATATGCACGTAAATATCAAAATTTAGGTGTTAGATATGTAAATATAAAAGAACTATGTGGTACGGTACATACATGGCCCGATTTTGTATGGGTTAATAGAAGTGTCTTGAAAGCAATATAATGGATTGAGTCCAAAATTGTTCCATTGAGGGTCTACGATGGTTTTTGAAATAGTGCATAGCTCTCAAAGCCTTTATTCTATTCAAAATGATTTTTTTAAAAAAAATAATTTTTATTAACTGATTAAAATTCTGATTTCCCAAGACTTCTATGATTTTTTATTTTATAAAATTAAAAATGATAGGGCTATATTTCTACACTTATAAGGATTTCAAAATTGATTATATTTATTTCCCCATCCAATTGTTAAAATTTAGGGGCAATATGTCTATTCCTCTAGACCCTACTTGTGATCCCTCCATATGTAAGAATAAACCCTCCTCAAATCATAATTGTACACTAGATTTTTATTATAATTGTGGCCACCACTTAAACTAAATGTGTCTAAATGAAATCACAGTTAAGCTTTTGCTAAATCATGCGATTAAACACAATCAATAACATTTAATTTTTAAAACATAAATTCATAGGAGAAGAAAGACTTAGTCTAAGATGATGTACCAAATACATAGAAAAATAAATTTATTTCACCACAAAATTCAAAATTTACACGAAGTGTAAACAATGAAAGGTTAAATGAAACATGGAACCCATTTTTCCAGCAATCTTCATGATACTTCAAATTTTTTTCTCCTTTTTCTTCGCCTCATTCAAAATAGTTATAGTGAAAATATGGGTCCCATCTTCAAGTTCTTGAGGAGAGAAGTGCTTCAAGTTCATGATACTTCAAGTTCTTCCAAGCCAAGCAAACTTCTCACTCAAAATAGTTATAGTGGATTCACTCACTGACAGACTGTCTCACATTAGCAAGCACTAACTCTCCCCTGTTATACTTTAAGACATCCCATTTAAGTAAGTACACACAGTCTAATAATCATTCCCACTAAAATTTGAATTTTAGCATGCATTATTGTTTTTGTTGGGCATTGCGTTGTGCCTCTATGGCTCTGACACTAGGCTCTGAGCTTGACACTAAGGCACTATGTTCTAGCACTGAGGCTTTGAACTCTCTATCTTTTGATCTTTCATTCATGCGACGAAAGTGTTGTAATGCTCTAGTTGGTGGTAATGAGGCACTAGATCTGACATCTAAGCACTAGATGAGTGGCATGTATGCACTTTGCTCTTTCTCCTGCCTTCTGATAGTGTTGAGGCTATGGATTTGGGCACTGAAGCTCTAGATTAAGGTGCCTAGTGTCACGGACAAATAGTCCCACATCGGTTAGGTGTAGAGCCGAAAAGCAGTATTTAAGTCCTGGGCTGCCCACCACCCATAAGAGCTCTTTTGGGAGGTGACACTAGGCTCGATAAGTGATGCTTATGCTTTCATCTATACAAGATATTTATGTTATGAGAGCTATAAATGAAGTCTAGGTGTTGGGGCATTGTACTGAGGCACTCTGATAAAATTCATCAAAAGCTTCCTGATTTTATCAAAAGAGGTTGCCCTATACACAAACATAAATATTTATGCAATATATATATAATTATGAAATAAATACAATTAAATTTGGTAAAATTTTAGATAATTTTCTCACTCAACAAATTTCCCGATCTCAAACAATATTACTTATCCTCAGGTAATCATTATATCAATGAAAGTGGCTAACTAGAGTTTACTTAACGAATAACAATTAATTATACAACAATCAGGTATAAAATTAAATTTAGCTAAAAGCTTTTCAAATGATGTAAATTTTAATTGACTTATAATATCCAAACTTTTCACTAATCTTGATAGCTTATTCAATTTGAAACTCTAAAAAGTGATGTGTAGAGTCAACCAAATTCTATTAAATCAATAAGTTTTTGTGAATTTTTTATAATTAATCAATATATTTTCTTATTCTAATTGTAGCTCTTTAATAATTCTTTAATGATTATTAGACAAAAGAAAATGACCCAATTTTTATTGACTTAATCTCAAGCATCTACTTATTAGTTGTATTCATAGCAATTTTTCTTTTAATGATTTTAGGAGCCTTTCATAATTTTTATATTTTATATTTTTCTAAAAAGAGTCATTTTTATCAAGTTTATTAATAGTTTTGAAACCTCTCTTCTTCAATCACCTAAGGGTTATTTCAATTATAAAAATCATTTATTAAGTTTATAGCATAAATAATTCTCATTCTCCTTAATCTATATAGTTTGATCTATTATAAAAATTCATGATTATTTATTGAGTTCAATTAAAATTTTAGTGAATGTGTTTAATGTTCAATATAAATTTCACGTATTTATTTTTTTTCATTTTAAATTAAATTACTATACCTTAATGTAATCCTTACTATCCTTAGGAAAATATAAACTAGAAAATTGATCATCATCTTACTTTAAAGGATAAGATTCACATACTTCTCACATAGAAATAGGGGTGTAAATGAGCCGAACACGAGCAAGCCATGCTCAGCTCGTGTTCGGCACGTTTATATTTCGTGCTCAAAAAATGTGTTCGTGTTCGGCTCGTTTGCTTAACGAGACGAACACGAGCTGTTCACGAACAAAAAGTCCTTTTAACAACCCTAATCATGTAGTCACAAGATAATAAGGGTTTGAACAAGATTTAAAAATTATTATTTATATTAAAACATCATTTGAATCTAATTTAATAATTTTTATTCTATTTTCTTAATCAATATTTTAATTGATTATAAATCTTTGTAGTCTTGTAGTCAATTAGATTTTTTTTAAAATACTACTTAATATATATATACACTTGATGAGTAGTATTTCGAGCCAAAACGAGCCGAACACAAACGAACACATCTTAGTTCGTGTTCGCTCATTAACTTATCAAATGAAATTAACGAGCCGAACACGAGCTCTTCGCGAACAACAAGCCGTTCTGACAGCCCTACATAGAAACACACAAATAACTTCATAATTTATTAGATGCAAATAAATAAATACAATGTAATGAAGTATAACATCAAGTAAATATCCACTTTTAGGTGAACGCACAAATGACAACCCTCCCCCAAACTCAAATCTTTTAATAGAAAGAAAGACTATGTTAGCATACATATCATCATATAGGTGGCCTCCTCGTCATCATTAGTGTCTGCAGCAATTCCACTTGGTCCAGCCTTTGAATAAAACTGATAAGCAGATGGATCTAGGAAGTGCACTTGGTTGGCTCCCATATTCTGTGCAAACATGTGTCATTGCAATGCTATGCTCATGCTAGCAGGAATACTGTCAAAACTGTTGTTGCTTTATATGATCGATCTTAAGACCCAAGAATATAACGTTGGCCCTCAAGTCTTGTACTTAGGTTGACAAAGTGAATGAGGATCAGTATGGAGCATTGGTACAAGCATGATGGGAAGCTCGAGCAATCTCACCAGAGCTCTTATAAGATTTTATACAATTTTTTATCATTAACATGTATCAATTTTACATAATTTTATCTGCTATTTTTTCTGCATTTTTCATGTTATTCCTATTTATTTATCACTGATTTAAGCTTGAGAAAAGTTTTTTCGTTCATGTTGTGCAAGATACAGGAGCTGAATACGAACAAGTTGAAACGAGAAAATCAAGTAAAAAAGCTCCACGAAGCAGCCTGACCACATCCACTATCGAATATAATTGACACGACTACTTTTGAATTAACATTACAACGTCATTTGGAATAGTAGTGGCGTGACCATGTTGGCCCAATGCAGTCTAGCAGGGTGACCATGCCGGAAATGGGTGTAATCATGCCAACGAGCAGGAAAACATTTTAGAAAGAAAATTTGATGGCCCAAGCCACGATTCTTGCTATAAAATCAATTCTTAAGGCTTTTTGGAAAGATTTCTACTTCAGAGAAAGCTTGAAGGCTATAAGAAGTGAGTTGGGAGATATTCTGAGGGCTCTCTTGAAGGTTATCTTGCTCTTTTGGTAGAAACCTTAAAGAGAGAATTTTTCTTTGCTATGTAAATTGTCAGAGTTTGTATGAGAAGAAAAGATGCTGATTTTGTAGAGAGAACAATTTCTTGTAACTTGTGCATATCGTTGTTGCTTGCAATGGATTCTTGCAGGGTGTTTTTCACTACGATTTTCTCCGTAGCGAGTGACAAAAATTTTCTTCGTGTTTGTGATGTAATGGTAGTGGATTTATCATGGTTTTTTTGTAATGTTCTTCCGCTTTGCATTTTCTTGGAGTTTTTATGGCCTAGTTGTTGGTTAACCCCTGATCTCAATTTACTCATAATTTGGCCAACTAGGATGATAAAATGTTTTTTGAAACTGCAACCTCTAACTGTTGTGCAGTGGATACGATGGGTTAACCGCATAATTCCGAGAGGATAGACATATTCCCAGGGAATTCTACAATCTTTCTAGGGGATACAAAAAATCATGTGAAATATCATATGGATTGAGGAAGCCTCAACTTCATGGATTATAAGCTAATTTTGGCCTAGGCATAGGCATAAAGAGTACTACGTTCTCAATTGACAACAGTCACATAGGAGAACATTTAGAAAAAAATTACGTTCACATCGATTCCCAAATCACGTAGGCACGAGCCTCATCTATCTTGAAGGAACACACAAATTTTTCCTATTGTTTCTGCTTTTTTTAGTTGTCAACCACTCTATTTTGCTAAGACCTTAGGACTTACAAACTTCTTGTCAATAAAAGCCAAGCTAGGTTAACTAAGGGTGCTTTTGGAGCGGCGGTGCGGTGTCAGTGCGGTTCCGCACCATAGATTTTCCTATTTGGGGTCTGCATTCTCAAAAAGTTGCAGCTGAAACCTGCATTTTCCCACCATACATAAATACCTACGTTGGTTATTAGAAAGCTATGATCTGACTTTTTCAAAATAATTTTTTTTTTTATAATAGCCACCGTAGCTTTTTGAACCATAGTTTCTTCTTCAGCAGCTTTACAACTACTTCTTCAAACAACTGCAACCGCCCCAAACGTACTCGTAACACGTTAGATATATAAACACATAAGATTTGGTTGTTATGTAATGCTCCTAAAAAAAATATAACTAAATAACCTGCTAAATTTATTCAAGTATTTAAGAAAATAAATAAATTTGTTTTCAAAAACTAGAAAAATCAAACACATAAAAAACGCAAATCAAATATCCTTTTGGTTTTTTTTGTACCATAAGAATTTCACAGATGCATCCAAAATTTAACTTTCTGCCGTTTACTTTTCCCTAAAAAGCNGTGTAATTCAGATAAGCTGGCGAAAAACGCGAACCAAACGGTACGGCGGCGTTTTCAGCGTTTTGAAAATGCCGCCCGCACTTATAAGCTGCCCCAAACAGACCCTTAGATTTACGTTGAACAGGTTTTATCAAATCCGATAAACTCAGATTTATGAAAGGTATGGTTCGCAATAAGATTTATTAAATATGAATTTACGTCAGGAAGCGAGGAAAAAGATGGAATGCATGAGAATTTGATTTAAGGCAGCATTAGATTTAATTTTCATCTTTTTTGATGTTGGTTGGATTTAAATTAAATCTATGTCTAAACCCTATTAATATGCTATGAAACACCATGTAAGGAGGTCGCGAGCCAAGTATTATTATTATTCTGCATGCTTTTCTATTGATTGAGGTTATTAGAAAGTTTAGAGAGCCAATTCTCTACTTCAATATTTGCTGCCCTGAAGATATATTAAAGGTTGTACATCTTTTTGAACTTTGGTACATTTCACTCTTTTTTTGAAGTATTTTTTTTCTTGCAAGGACATTTAATAACTATTATGCTCGCGTTTTATCATTTAGAAAGGGTTGTTTAATAATTTCGTCTATGTACACCCAAAAATGACCGACACGAATCTTGAAACAACTTGAGAATCCAAATCAAATGCTAATGTACATGAAGCCGAACGACCAGACAACTCCTAGTCAACCGACCATCCTAAGGCCAGTCGACAAAAGAACTATCTAAGCTGAACAAAAGCAGATAATCTTGCAAATATCACTACACTCTCAACATTACCCTCAAAGAACACCAGGAACAGACTAGACGACTGACCATGCTAGGGTTGACCGGTCACTGCACTCAAAATCGACTGGCTTCGAGGGCAAAGACTGCCCGACATCCAAACAAAATAGCCGACTGACACCAGCTTGGTTGACCGACATAAGGATCTATTGGTTGAAGAATCCAAAAACATCACAAAATGCCAAGGTTAGTTACAAATTTTTGAAAGACAATAAGATATGGCAGTGGCATAAATGTAATTTTTTACTTTATGGTCAACTCTATATTCTATAAATAGGGGGGTCTAGTGCATGTAAAGGGGGTTTTGGCTATTCAATTTGAACTCATACTCTACAGGGAGAACTCTCTTCCCTTTTCTTTTGTAATCTCTATATAGACATATAAAATGGGTCATAGAGCCTAAAAATAGCCCTGTTCACCCTAAGGGGCAAGTTTGTGCGTGATCTTTTATTTTCTTTGCCTCTGTTTATTTCTCTCCACCCTGATCTCAATTAATTTAATCCTTGGACATGCCTCACAAGGCAGACTTTGATTTAACATCCTAAAAGATGCGGCAAACGTGGAGGAATGGATCATAAAAATCCTTAAACATGGAGTATGGTGAGGTGTTTTTTCTAATCAACAAATCTGGAGCCTAACATGGCGTTTTTGTTATTTTCCTAGAGGCTTTGACTAGGAAACGAGTACCTTTAAAAGGATAATTGGCTCCCAAAGGTTGAAACAAGTTGACCGACCCTATTGACACATTGTTCGATCCGTCTCAGGCGGCTGACGCCCTGCTCACCATAAAGAGTATTATCTCAAAAACTCTACAAATATTCTTTTGAATTTTTCTAACTTCCTTTCAAGTTTAAATAACGCTTGGGAAACTTGGATCTCAAAATTGTCCCAACAGTGACCCATAGAGGTCCGACTGGCTGGGTATTTCACAACGCTAGCTTCCGCATAAAAAATTCTTGGTGTCAAAGCTCGGATCGGATAAAGCCTTAGAGCTGGTTCCCCACCCAATAGTGAGATATGTTAATAATTTATACCAATTGTGATATGTAAATTTGCAATTTTTTATGTTTTAATGATGCTTTTTGGAAGGTATTTTGTGGTGAAAAGCTGGAAACAAGTGAAAAGAGCAATCGAAATTCAAAACAAGGCAAATAAAGCAACATGGTGTTCTGGCGCCTAGGCACCAGGACTGGGCACCTAGGCGCTAGATCCAGTCCAACTTTTATTTGAAACAGAGGGATCAGCAAGTTGGAGCCGCAAATGGGGCTCTTGAGCTTGGGTGCCTTGGCGATAATCTCATGTGCCTAGGCAACCCAATTGAAGGATTTAAAGCCTAATTTCTTGAGCGCTCGAAATCTCGGCGCTACAAAGGTAGCATCTAGGCACCATGATACTAGTGCGTAGGCATTGTGACTTAAGCATAATTACGCCACTCGGACGCCAATTCTGGCACTTAGGCACCACAATGCAAAAACTGACAGTTTCAATAGTTAGATGCTTCGGTTTGCTTGGGGAAATATTTAAATAATGAATACAAATTTCCAAGGGCTTTTTCTGACTTTTCCGACATTTGAGAGGGAGGAACTTGAAGGAGAAGAAAAATGAAGATTAGCAATGAGAGTGTTTGGGAGGATTGAGAGAGTTTATTACTTGTTGTTTTAGAATTCATCTTACTAATTGTTTCATAAAGAGATAAGTACATCTAAGTTGGGTTTTTCTTTGGATTTCTCCTTAAGAACTTGGTGTATGATGGTTTTTATTAATGTAATGATTGTGTTAATGTGTTTTGTGATGAGTCATGAGTAGTTCTTTTCGTTTCTCACTTGAGTTGGGACGGTGTTGAATGGGATTAAGGATTTACGATTGTTTTCTATGAAAATGTATTTTAAAGTGGACTGCTAACTCGCGATCTTATTTTCATTTTCTTCTTCGCTAGTAGACTGTTTAAACCTTTCGTGAACATTGAGATCTGGAAAAATTATTTTTGGAACAAAAGAGTTAACCACATAAATTCATTGGAATAGGAATATTACTAATTAATTTATGTAATCTTTAGGGAGATATTATCCGTTTGGTAGATCAATAGTTCTAGGAAACTAAACTTGAGAGTATTGATCTTCCTTATATCACCGGAAGGGGATAAGTATGATGAGTTCTAGAACTCTACGCCACATTTTGCTATAATGATGTATTTAATGATGTTGTAAGGTTAAGGCTGTTATTGTAGATACAACTGCAGGAGGATCCTTGATATAAAAAATCTTTGATGAGGCATATTATTTAACTGAGAAGATGACGACTAACAATTTCTAATATCCTTTAGATCAAGTTAATCCTAGGAAGGTTGCCAGTGTGCACGACACATATGTACTATCTACCTTGACTTCTCAAGTTGCGGCTATCTCTAGGAAGTTAGATATGGGTTGGTAGGGTCCCTTGGGCCTATCATAGATGCAACTGTAGGAGGATCCTTGATATCAAAAATCTTTGATGAGGCATATTATTTAACTGAGAAGATGACAACTAACAATTTCTAATATCCTTTAGATCAAGTTAATCCTAGGAAGGTTGCCAGTGTGCATGACACATATGTACTATCTACCTTGACTTCTCAAGTTGCGGCTACTCTAGGAGTTTAGATATTTTAGGATTAAATCAGCTATGAGGGCCATCAATCATAGAAAAAAAATTCTTATGGATAACTCGTGGATCCTAGTGCTTTGCTTATAAAGACTATGAACACCATTAATAAAGGTTCGACAACCCATAATTCAATACCTATAATCCTAGTTAGAAGAATCACCCAAATTTTAATTGGAATAACGATAACACAAGGGGAGGAAACCAACAGTAGGGTAGTAATCAATCCAATCCTATAGAAAATTGGAGTAATCAGGATAGTGGCAACCCAAGTCAGGCTTACCCTCCTAAATTTAATTCAAACCCAAGACAGACATCACAATCATCACCATCACCATCCACATTATAAATCAACAACAGGGCATGAAGGCATGAAATTAACTTGGCCAACCACTCCCACATTCAACCTACAACAAGTGATTAAATTATTAAGTTCAAGTTCCCCTTCAAATCTCTTTAGCTGGCTACTCCATGTTTGTCCCTTCATTAGATCTCATGACCACTGCCTCCAATTCCATTAATCCTACCTCCATCTTGTCACTAACTACTCCAACGATTCCCCCCACACCGTAAGAATCAATTTCTATCTTATAATGAGTCCTCCATTTTTCATTTTCTAACAATAATATGCAAACATTACCTTATAATCTGCACTTATGATATCACATCAATTTAACGCAGATCAACGCTGATCAGTCGCAGGCATACAGAACCTTAAAAATATGATTTCTTTATATTTTTCTCTGATTCCACCCTTAAAGTTCTGAGTTCAGCATTCGTACTACTAAATATTATGCAAATGAGATCATGCACATCTTTCTTAAAAATAAACAAATGCACGTTGTCATTAAACTATATAATGCGAGCATCATATCTTCTTTGGACATTGCAAATGTTCCCTAATGATATATAATTCATGCCCTTCTCGTGTTCAGAAAGTAGTTTGTTTTACTATTTAAGAAATTCTTTGATGCTTGCATATTAAAGGAGAAATTATTCAGAATATGAAAAAATTATTAGATACGGTGCAGATTTCTCGTACAATAATATTATATGTATTCATGCGGGCTCGTACGTAACATTCTCTCCAAATATGGAGAAAATATTACATCAGGACTCCTAACGGAATTTATGTTCGGAGTTCAATGATGTGACGTCACGTGTCAAGGGGGCCCCACCACAATACATTGGCATTGGCCAGTGACGTCTCATCATTAAACTCCGAATGCATTCGACTGATGTAATATGAGCGTATAAATAATACTGTTGAAGTCATTCTGATATAATTTATATTAAATTATTCTGATACAAATTTTTGTTATTTATTAATTGCATGCATGTGGCCAAATCTGCTCATTGGATATATGCTTCCAAAGCGGCTCTTTCAACTGCATCGAAATCTTCCAACACATAACTTGCAGTTGTAGTAATGGATAATGATTAGTTGAGCTTTCTTTTATAATTTGATTTGCTAGTTGTTTGATCCAAGCTTGGTTTTTGATGATCTGCCTCGGCTTTGAGTCAAGAGGAAGATCTTCCCTTTCATATATTAATTCTAGCAGAAAAGAAGTTTAATTTTCATTGATTGCAGTGTACTATCAGTTTTTTTAGCATCTAATTATGTATGGAAAGGTATTGGAAAAGGGGAAAATGGTAGCATTTTTAATGGAGGTTGAGTTCAAGATGGTGATTTACTGGTGTTTGGCTGGCCTAATGAAAATATTTTCATATATTTTGAGGCTTTCTTTTGTGTGTATATAACCTTGTGGCATTTTTTTGAATAAAAAAATTTTAAATTTAAAATCAAGATTGTCTAGAATACCGATTTCTATGTGTTTATATTCAAACTGACCGCCTCAATAACACGAACGTAACGATAGCAAAAACGGTCCAATCTGGGTCATATTAAGCCTAGATCATGGCATTAAAGCACATTTAAGAGGCTTTTGATCATTATATGGGTGGTTAAATAAACTATGAATTTGACCTAGTTATATTCAAATCGAGAGTCTCGACAAGAGGAATTGATTGGTTAAGAGGAATCCAACGAGCAACAGCTCTCTTAATTATGAGTTCATTAAGGCTCTTGAATAATTAACAAAACTCTTAATCAAGAGGTGTCAATATGGGACTTCAAATCATGTAATTACGAGATTTATTCCTTGAACGACCACAATGCAGCTCTCCTTAAGCATATAATAGACCCACTCTCTTCACTTGAGGGTGGAGGAGTCAAATTTCAATATTATTCTGGATTGAAATTCACCCGATGATAACTTTCGACCTCTGTAGCTACGGACAACTGTCAATCACCTCCTATCCCTTTGCTCACCTTCGTTGGTGTCCCTGAAATCTACGTAAAAAAATATATTGAATATTGCGCAACGAAGTTTCCTAAATATGAAGTAATGTATAACACCACATTACAGATCTGATGGTAACTTCTTGTGAGAACTACATATAACCACCGTACACATAATACATTAGCTTTTTTCAAACTCTTGATGTTTTTTGTATATTGTGCATAGACAATTGTTGTACTTGGTGTGTCGTTGTAACTCTTCTTTTCCAATTATGGGATAAGAATGCATTGTTATAATTACAAACTTATAGTGAATTAGTTTTTACTAGATTTTTTTGTTTATGGGTTTTTCCTTTCGTACTGTTACCATTATCTATGTATGTATTAGATCTTCATACGACATTGAGATATTAAATTATAATTCTACTGCCACAAAGCTTCTGGCTTGCAACATATATATGTGTGTATGTCTGTATGTATGTATGTATGTATGTATGTATGTATGTATGTATGTATATATATATATATATATATATATATATATATATATATATCTATCGGTATAGTGTTTGTGTGTGTCTTTATGTATGTATAAAAAAAAGTAAAGAAATAAACAGTTGAAGATTATAGAACATATTCTCAATAATGAGAAATATTCTGATAATAATTAGCGAAGATCCTCACCATGTTCTATTCTATGTGATATTATAGATATGATGATACTTCAACAAATAATTTATGGAGCTATAGAAGATGTCAACATAAATTTAAAAGTAATAGCGACTAGATATGAAGTTGTCAGTAGTTTGTAGTTAAGAGGTTGCAAGAATCATGGAAGTATACAACTTATGCTCATAGATCCATGAAACAAATTATATTGTAAATAAAGTTTGAAAAGTTGTTGGTGGGGCATCTAAATTGAGTTTAGAGCAGGTAATAAATAAGTTTGGGGGAATTAATATGACTCAAACATGTGATATTTTTTCTTACTAATATTGTGATTTATTTCATTATTATCATGATAATTTGTTTGTGAAATGTATATTTGTTGTGTTTTGCATTGTATAAAGGAGATTAGGCCATTCATAGTGCAAAAAAGATAAAATGGATGAAAAACTCCAAAACCCAAAAAAATGCCACAGAGTGGACAATCACGTTGTAGACCATAGAGTATTGTATATGACACTCTGTGGAATAATTATGTCGCCTTATGGCATAACCATGCCAGTTTTGGCATTACTACATTATGGACCAAACAGGTTCAATTTAAAAAGCTTTTTTTATGGTGATTTTGGCATATAAGGAGATGCTATGGGATGACAGGGCTCTTGGACATTGTGGATGCTACTTTTCTTTAGATTTTAGTAAATTATTGTGAACATTATGGTTTTCTCTAGTGGCTTTTTTTGTGAAGATTCCTATGATTGTTTTTTTCATGAGTTTGGAGAGATTGAGAGGGGTGATTGTGCGCACTTGTATGAGGGAAGATCTACATAATGTTTGTATTGGCAGAGAGTATTACAGTGTTTTGCAAGGACCGGTCGACTTACATTTGCTTTCTTTACAACTCTTGCATTGTATTTCTTTTTTTTTTGTCAATAATAATAATTTTTTTGTTTTCTTTTTTCATGCATCATAGTTAATTTTATTTTCATACTCCAGCAATGTAAGCTATTTCAGTTTCTCATTGTTTTATCTTATAATTTTTTTTTCCATATACACTTTTCTATGTTTGGATTTTCTATATCGATGTGTTAAAATTTTTGTCTTATTTTACTTATAATTAAACTAGAGAAAATGTTAAAATCTCTTGTGATCTATGACTTTTAACTATCATGTAAAAGAATAAGTAGGTTAGCACACAATAGCCTAGTGAAATAGACATATTGCTATTAAGAAATAGACATTATCATTAAGAAATTGCAACCTAAATAGAGTACTAGAGAATTCCTGGGAAACACTACATGGTTAAATCCCCCTTAAATATAATATATTTTCTAACACTTCTTATGACCTAGATATATGCTAAGAAGGATTGTGTCTTTGGTTGTTAACAATAATGTGAGATTTCATAAGAAAATTATTAAGAAATCACTAGACTGGTTTCAAAGAAATATGAGCCTTTCATATTTGAAAATTTTCACAAAGCTTAATTTAGTTTCTGCCTTGTAAGGTTTTAGGACTTTTAACATTTGAGCATTTGACACTTTAAACTTATTTTAGAGATCTTGTAAACTATAATTTTACCTATTAAAAGAATTTAGTGTGTTTCCTCATAAGATTGATATGTTGACACATAATCCATATATTACTTGAATGACATGTATGTCACTACCCAACACAATGCAATCCATCATAAAAAAAAATTATTACCCAAGATCTATTTTGAATGAATTTTTTTTTCTTCTTCTAGTTTCACACGTAGAATCACATTTTATTCAAATCATATCATCATACAACAAAAAGAAACATATACAACCCTAAACCCTCAACAAAAAGAAACATATACAACAATTATGGTTTAAACTTTCTAGCATCAAAATATAAACATCCTCATGACTATCAAAAATATGATTCTAAGGTACTGATCTCACCAGTAATGTAAAAGTCTCTACTCAACCGGAACCTTACACTTCCCTAAAACAGCACATGTGCACAAAACAAGGGTGAGCAACCACAGCTCAGTAGGCTACTCAAAATCTATTACATTTTTCAATATTTAAGAAAAAACATAGGCATGTATTCGAAGAAAATAAATAGATCATGGTGGAACAAAATGTAGAGTATCACAGTATCAGTATAAGGAATAGTAACCACAACAGGCATATGCTGAGTAACAATATAAGCAACATGATAACACAAGTTAAAAAAAATAACATGAAAATCAAATTCAATTCTTTATTTGAATTATTTTATAATTTTTTCTTTGTCTCCTTATATCTCAACTTCCACTTGTTCATATTTCTTCAATGCCCCTTATAACTTCTCCTTCAATTATACCTTCACTTGTTCACATCTGTTAAAGCAAAATGCATAAAGGAATAATTGCATTGATTCAAAAGCGCTTATAACTCCACTTGATTGCACATAACATCTATCTACTCAATCACAAACACTTGTAAGTCCCCCCATTTTTATTATTTTTGGCTCAAAGTTTGATACAAAAGTATATAAATGCTAATGATTTTGACATACCAATACCACAACTTGATGTAGAAAATTTTACATATCAGTAGACATAAGTAATAATATAATCTATTGTTAAGCAAAATTTTCAAAACTACTTTTATGAAATATTCAGAATAATATTTAAAGCATTTCTATTATGTTAATATACAAGATATTGTAAAACGCAAAATACCCCATGAAAAATAAAGATTTTTATGTTGATATGTCCAACACGTTCTAATCGACAACATATAAAAAGTTGGGGGGTGAAATGTTTGTAAATATTTGTATATCTGAGTTTGTATTAAATTTCAGTAAAAAAATACTAAAAATTTACAAAAAAAATAATAAAATTAAAATATGAAGTGGGTTAACATTAGTTTACCTAGTGCCACACAATTTTCCCAATTTGCCCAACATACAAAATCAGCTCTAAGCCCCCTAAATCTAACTTTCTCTTTCTAGAAATCCTCTCCATCTCTCTAAAGCTATGTTTTGGAAAATATAAAATGTGAAGCTTCTGGAAGGGTCTAAGGAGAAGCACTTATCTGATATAAATATAAATTTTTATAATAAAACTAAAAAGGATATAATGGTAATTATACAATTTTTTAAATTTAATAAATTTAAACTTATAGAAATCTCTATACATCATTAAAGATAGAACTCGAAAATATATCAAAAATAAATAAATAGAAAAATATGTCTAGAACATAATGGTGAAAATAACTTGCAAAATGAACACCAGATGGTTCCAGAAAGTTCACTTGTATAAGGATATACATATCCTTAAAGAAGACAAATGTAACAAGAAATCTTTTATTTTCTTACTTATGATGCCCAGAAAAATAAATAAAAATGTGCTTAAAATATAATCAAGTGTGTTCTACAATCTAGTGAAGACATTTCTTAAATCGGGTATAAAACAAAACTAATAAAACCACCTCATGAATAAATTGAGCATAAAAATAATTTTCAAATACTTCAAAAAAATCAATAAACATGCAAGCCTTACTAGATCCAAAATTAAGTTTCAATAGGTATACTGATATATTATAGTAGCATTTGTTATAACTATACTTGCATAATTGACCGACTTGCTTTGCATTCATTTCAAGCATCATTCATGCATCATAGGCATATAACCTATGAACTTTTTTTGTTTCAACCCTAATCAAGTATTTAATATTGCAAAAGTTTTCTTAGGTACTATATTTTCTATTCAGGTTTTTTACTTTTTACTAATACATTGTCGACATAGACTTAAAATTGTTTTTCCTTTTGATCAACAAATAGTACATCAATCTTCCTTTGGTAGATGATATTATATTCATAAGCCTAAAGGATATTACATCATAATAGAACACTCCTTCTCTGGTGATGAAAGTATCCTTTCATCATTTGGTAGTACCCCAAGATCACTTCTAAGAAACTCATGACTGAGTGATTGATGGTCGAGTCCATGAGCACTTCGATTTCGGTCAGAAGATAGATGCTCTTCAAACATATTTAGTTGTGACTAGTGAAGTTGACATACATCATCATTTATCATTTGACTTTGGGGCCACCGCCAGTTGGCCATCTAGTTTTGGTATTGCTTCTCTCTAATGTATCCTATCACTAATAGTTTTATATCTCCTCTTGAATTGGTTATGTCAGAGTGATTGTTATCGATCAATTCTTTTGCTTTATGTGTCCAACCTTTGGCTAGATGTTCAATTAATGATAATCAACATCGATAAAGACTCTGAACACAATACATGACAATATTCATGTAATGTGGCCATAGTTCTTTCTTTTATCAGGCATAGAAAGTCGAACTTAATAAAAAAGCCTTACTAGGATCCTCGACTATGATAAGGATCTTCTTAATAGCTTCACTAGTTTCCAGGTCTTTCTCACTATGGACATCTAATTTTAGGGCCTCCAATTGTACACTATTGATGACCCATTGAAAGAAAGTATGAGATTGTTCCAAGTTTCCCAAGATAGTGTTCACCTCTCCTTCCCCCAAAAGATGCACTGCTATGTCTACCTTAAAGGTGCTAAGAAGGGGATGATCGAAGATGGAATTCAAAGTTGTTGGTGAGTCAACTATAATGAAGCCAATATAGAGATGATCAATTACTTAGCACTCTTGCCCCTAGTGATAGGCAAAGCTAGATCTTCAAATGTATCATTCCTTTCTCTCAAAAAAACCATAAAGTGGCCTAGTTGTTGTTGATAGACACATAGTCCTTATGTTCATCATATCAAATATAGAACTTAACAAGATGTTTACAAAACTCCCTGTTTCAAAAAGGATGCTGCCAATTTGGAAATTAGTAAGTAGGGTCTTAACTACATTAGCTTCATTATATGTATTACCTTTAGTAGATTTGTCTTTCTCCATAAAAATGATTGGTGAATTATGTACAAATCACTGCAACAATGAAGCTGACATGCAGAGCTCTCCTGATTAGAGTCTCTTTAAGCTATCATATTCAGAGGCCTCAACTGCATCTCCATCGAGAATGGCTGGGATTATGACTACATGGTGGATGGCATGGGCATGAATGGGTTCATTGCAATCTTCTTTTTTTGGGCTTTCCTTTGCCTCTGAGTGACTGTCTGTGATGCTACAAACTCCTTCAACTTTTTGTCCTTTAATTAACTCCTCAATTAAGTTTTAAAGGCCATGAAACTCCTTTGTGTCATGATTGTGGTCTCTGTGATAGACAAAATACTTTATATGATCCCTGATGTATCTTTTGGCATTCATCAAAGTAGGCTTCTTAAAGAAAAACCTTTTTCCTATATTGCTTTATAACTTGAACCATTGACTCTCTTAATGGAGTCTATTGAGAGATTTTAAGAGTTGGAAGCTGGGACCTTCTCACCGTATGGTGATATGTTTGCCTTTCTCGATACCAATACCACAATTAGATGCATTTGGGTTGGTGTGAGCTCATCCTTTGAGATTGCAATCTCCCTTCTCTGGCATGCAAGTCCTTTCTTATAATGGGGGTAGCGATACTCCACAAAACCTAGCCTTGATTGTATATCATGGGTGGTGTTTCGATTTCCGTTCATTTCAATGGACATTCCTCTTTGAGGTGCGCTTCTCTGAATGCTAGGCCTTGAGGGGCATTGAGAGTGAGTTTTGTTTTTTCACTTATATGTGATTTTTGGTGAATTACAATAACAAATATTCTCGGGCACTGCAGGCCCAAAGTATAGCAGAATCGACCTTCCCTCACCCTCTAAACTAACACAACATGGGTAATTGTAGGTTTCAAATCTTATACTTTCTACATCTCCTTCTAAAAGTGAGTCACAAAAGCACATATTAACTCTCTTTTATTCTGACAAGGATTTAGTAGTTCTAGTGAACTTTTATGGGGTTTACATTTACTGATAAACTGTGCTATAAACTTCCTCTTGAAATATGTGAAAAAAGTAATTTCTCTTAATGGGAAGTTGATGATTCATAAGAGAGTGAAATTTCTAAGAGTCGTGAAGAGGAGCCGATACTTCAATGTAGCATTTACTCAACATAGACTCACAACATATTCAAAAAAGGAGACATGGTTGGAAGGATCTGACCATCCTCAATATAAATCTAGGGAAGGGAACTTGAAGCACTCAAGATATTTAGCTTCAGAGATCTCCTAAGTGAATGCATTCTTCGACTTACATGGTCATTTTATCTCAATGCACCTTCATTAGTTGTGGTATAATGGAGTCAAACAAACATTGTCGAAATAGTATGAGTCATTCTTTTCATCTGAGACCCATGAAGAAGCTTCTTCTAGCGTTAAAACCAAGGTTGCTCCTTTGATGTAGAGGGGATATCAGATGATGTGGTAGCACCTGGGCAAGTGTGGCCCTGATCATTTTCATCATCTACTCTTTGAACTCATTGTTCTAATAGGTTACAAATTCTTGGATACAATTTATGTTGCTTTTGACTTCTCTATGACTATGTTGCTCTCTTTACATGAGTCCTTTCTTTTGTGGAACGATCCATGCTCATCACATTGTTTAAGAGTATTACACTTAGACTTGTGCTTGAATTACACTCATAGAATAGAGCTTCAAGAAGGAGAGAGGATAAGAGGGCAGAGAGAGAAAAAGAGAGCTGAGAAATTGAGTCAATGCAAAGATGTGCAGGATGATGGGGGTTAGAGGGGTCAATCCTTGAATCCAGTAATGGTTTACATTTAATAACCCCTATTTATAAGATTCGTTCATTATAAAACTATGTATATAGACCTATATCATTCCTAGACCTCTCCTCTTATAGCTGACTATATTAGTGAATATGTGAAGTCTTGGCCTCCAGTAAATCTTGCACTCGGCTCTCTATACTTGGCCTTTTGTACTCCACCTTTCGTACTAGGCCTTTCGAGCTTGACCTATGAGTACTTTACTAACGTATACTCGATCGTCTGATGCTCTGAATTAACCATTTTCACATTCCACCCCCAAACTCGTATGTCCAACCGGTTTCTATTGGAGGATAGAGCGAAAGCTATTCAGCTACTGCCGATCTGTGTAACTACTTCTAGTTATACACTATCATTTTTGTATTTTCTCGAAGCCTTTGGTAGGCCTAGTGTTGTTGGCCTATAGTTTTTTTGTTCTTTTATTTGCCATCACAACTCACTATATTGTTTGCTCCTATAACTTTTTTTAATAGTTATAAAGTGAATGGGTTATTCATGATTCATATGATTTTTCTCTTTTATAATTCATGTACTAACCGTAATAGAGTTATTTTTAATTGTGGTCCAAACATATTCAAATTTTATTTGATTTTATCTCATCCATTTTCAAATTAGCTTCAAAGTGATTTGAATATTGGTTGAACATGTTTGCAATGACAATTTTGGTTTGCTGTTTGGTGGCATGAATGCCACATCAAATCAAACAACAGTGATTCTGGCAGCTGGTTTGAAGAAGCACAGACCCATATTTATATTTAAATGCACAGCACGTTGATTAAAAATAAAATAAAATATTCAACGGCCAAAAACTGTCCTAAGAATTTGCCTTGAAGAGAATATTTATTTCTTCAAAACACTGAAATAAAATTAAAAAATATTTTATAATATATCACCAAATATTAAAAAATTACCGACGAATCTTCTGATCTGCAAATTATTTGGGGAGGTGTTACGTCTCACTCTGTCCGCACGCACATTATTTTAAATAACGTAATATTATAATGGGGTAGTAGTTAGTGATCGTACCATCAGGCTTAAAAATTCTATCTCCTCCGAGATGAATTTATTCACAAAAGGGCATAAGACAAGGACTTATAAGGGCCACGTGAAATGCACTAATAGTTTATTTGTGAAGTCTTAAGTTTGGGAGCAAATCATATTACAATTGATTATTTGTTCATCTCTCACAATAACTTGTGTGTGGCTCTATAAAACTCAATGGTTTAAGTTTGGTTATGTTGACATGTTTTGCAATTAAAATGTAAATTGTATATGTATATAACATATGAGTAAGGAAAATTTAGTATATAGCCCATAGAGCCTAAAATTAGAGAGATGTTTATATTGTTGTTTTCTTGAAGAAAAATAATCTTAAGTTTAATTTGAATGAAAGTATCATCATTTTATAGAGAGAGAATTCAAAACCATCATGCAAATGGCTATGTGAATATTCAAGCATGAAGGTGCTCGACCCTTCTTCCTTTATCCTTGGCCAATGGATGAATGCCCCCAATGACAACTTTCTCTTGAAAAGGAGGCCACATAAGCAAAGGTAGTGGTTTGGATTGCTAAATTGGCCTTGACTGCTTGCGTCCATGCCTGAGATGGCTGCCACAGTGGCTGTCAGAGGATTGAGGTGGCCACTAATGAGTAGGGCATTGCTTGGGGAAGACCATGATTGGCCTTAAGTGGAGGGGAAGAGCCTATATGACTAACTTGGGTTGCCTTAGGTGTCTTGGCCTTGGGTTAGCCAAATTAGCTGCATTTGGGTTGGTGTGAGCTATAATTTGATTTAGATCTTGGTTAAGATTAGGTTACTTTAACTTTAAATTAAGTTCATTTAAATTTAAGTTTAATTAAATTAATATTGATTTATTTAATTTAGAAGTAAGTTTAAAATTTTGTTTGGTTTAATTTTAAATTTGATTTAAAATGAGATGATGGTTATATTTTAATTAATATGTATGTATATATAATCTTAAGCTTGGATTTAAATTGATTTCAATTTAGTATATTTTTTGTTTAATTTAAAATAATTCTATTTAATTATATTTTAGGTTTGTAATATATTTAAAGTTTTTTTCTTATTAAATTTTATCGTGAATTAAGGGTTTAATTTCAAATGTATATTTAACTCTATTTTCCGTTAATTTAGGTTCATTTTAGGTTAATTTGAATCTGGTTCAATTTTACATTTAAATTCATATTCGTTTAAATGTGTTTAAATTTGGGTTGATTTTAATTTTTAACTCGAATTTGACTCAAACTTAGGCCCAAGTTAGCCAAAGAAAGCACACCCAAGCTAATCCAAAGCCCAAAGCAATTGAGCTTGGACCTACCAAGCCAAGCTACTGAATCAGACTTAAGTCAACCAGACCAAGCCATGGCTAACCTAAGCACCTAAAAATTTTATGAAATGGGTCCTAAGCCTAGATAGGGAAGTGAATAAGGGAGGGATGTTGTCCAAAATTAAGTCAACATCTTCATATATATTACTATAAGATTGTTATTAAATATAGACTACGCCAAACTCTTTTAATGTAGCTGGTACATTAATAGCTTTAAATGCATATGTTTAAATAATCTACCTATTTTCATAATTTTGTAGAAGCATCCATCACTCCTATTTTATTCATTTTCCTTAGCCTTGTATATGTTTCCTACTTTAGTGATTTTTTAAAATCATCTTCCACCATAAAGTTTACTCTGGTGGTTCTGTTTTTGAACATTTTGTGGTTAGATGCTATAATTACTTATCTTTCAGGCCTTTTGTGGCCAAAATTTAGATTAAAATAGAAAATGAGTAGTGAATTGGCTCATATTTTATGAACGTTTAGAACAACTACTATTTGAAGGCATATTCTCATCTAAATTTGTGGAAATTTTTTATTTAAATGGAAGAACGACATTCAAAAGGTTAGACCAATCACACTACCATAATAGTTACTACACCTTCATCATTAGAATAGTTTTTCACTAATTATTTATTGGAAACTGAGACTTTAGCCCTGCTCATATTAAACATACAAAAAAGGTTTAAACATCACCAAAAAAAAGATAATGAAATTTAGTTCTTTATTTCTGAAGCTCCTTGTCTCCCATTTATCAGTGAAGACATTATAAATCATGATGCTCTTTAAAAAATGATTCTTATAAAAGCAATATTAGAATGATGTTATAGTGGGTAAATTATTTCAAATCATAATTAACTAAGTAAAATCATATTAAAATATGTGTGTTTGTGTGTGTGTGTGTGTAATTTGGGATTCAATTTTCTAATTGTTGTAGACATGTAGTGGGAGATCCTACAAATTAGCACTATTACTCAAGCACTCATAAAATTATTCTAAGCAAAATTTTGGATGATGTATTTTGAAGTCTAAGAGAGATGAACTCCTAATGAGAACCTATTAAATTAAGTGATTAATAAATGAAACTTCTCAAATCATTCGTGAGAATCATTTTAATAAGCAATTAAACCAAAATAAAAGTATATTTGATGTCAAGTAAGTAGATGTGGTAGAGAGGCTAAAAATTGATGCAAGATATTTTTATAGCAATAATACTCTCCAAATTCCTAAATAATTAAAAATTTATTTACTTTCGTAATCATAAACATGTTGATAATATTTTAATTCTCATTTTTCAGAATGGGAAAAGAAACGTGCTTTAATTGCTTATAATTAATCCTATTATTTCTTAAACTTGGTCCACCAATAATGCAATAGGATTTAGTTATCTTCAATTTTAAATTCAAAAGATAAATTTTCTCCATAGGCATCAATGAATACATTGTTGACTGAGTTATCCCCTCTAAATTAAAATCTCTAACTCTTCTATTTTATTTTTTTATTTTTAATTTTGTTTGGTTTTTTAAATTTGATTTAAAATGAGATGATGGTTATATTTTAGTTAGTATGAATGTATATATAATCTTAAACTTGGATTTAAATTGATTTCAATTTAGTAGATTTTTTGTTTAATTTAGAATAATTCTATTTAATTATACTTTAGGTTTGTAATAAATTTAAAAGTTTTTTTCTTATTAAATTTTATCTTGAATTAAGATTTTAATTTTAAATGTATATTTAAGTCTATTTTAAGTTAATTTAGGTTCATTTTAGGTTAATTTGCATCTAGTTCAATTTTACATTTAAATTCATATTCGTTTAAATGTGTTTAAATTTGGGTTGATTTTAATTTTTAACTCGAATTTGACTCAAACTTAGGCCCAAGTTAGCCAAAGAAAGCACACCCAAGCTAATCCAAAGCCCAACGCAATTGAGCTTGGACCTACCTAGCCAAGCTACTGAATCATACTTAAGTCAACCAGACCAAGCCATGGCTAACCTAAGCATCTAAAAATTTTATGAAATGGGTCATAAGCCTAGATAGGGAAGTGAATAAGGGAGGGATGCTGTCCAAAATTAAGTCAACATCTTCATATATATTACTATAAGATTGTTATTAAATATAGACTACACCAAACTCTTTTAATGTAGCTGGTACATTAATAGCTTTCAAATGCATATGTTTAAATAATCTACCTATTTTCATAATTCTATGAAAGCATCCATCTCTCCTATTTTATTCATTTTCCTTAGCCTTGTATGTATTTCCTACTTTAGTAATTTTTTAAAAATCATCTTTCACCATAGAGCTTACTCAGGTAGGTCTGTTTTTGAACATTTTTATGGCTAGATGATATAATTACTTATCTTTCTAGGCTTTTTGTGGCCAAAATTTAGATTAAAATAGAAAATGAGTAGTGAATTGGCTCATATTTTTTGGACGTGTGAAACAACTACTATTTGAAGGCATATTCTCATCTAAATTTGAGAAAATTTTTTATTTAAATTGAAGTAGGGCATTCAAAAGGTTAGACCAATCACACTACCATAATAGTTACTACACCTTCATCATTAGAATAGTTTTTCACTAATTATTTATTGGGGACTGAGACTTTAGCCCTGCTCATATTAAAAATACAAAAAAGGTTTAAACATCACAAAAAAATAAGATAATGAAATTTAGTTCTTTATTTCTAAAGCTTCTCGTCTCCCATTTATTAGTGAAGACATTATAAATCATGATGCTCTTTAACAAATGATTCTTATAAAAGCAATATAAGAATGTTGTTATAGTGGATAACTTATTTCAAATCATAATTAACAAGTAAAACCATATTAAAATATGTGTGTATGTGTGTGTAATTTGGGATGCAATTTTCTAATTGTTTTAGACATGTAGTGGGAGAACCTACAAATTAGCACTATTACTCAAGCACTATGACAATTATTCTAAGCAAAAGTTTGGATGATGTATTTTGAAGTCTAAGAGAGATGAACTCCTAATGAGAACCCATTAAATTATGTGACTAATAAATGAAACTTCTCAAATCATTCGTAAGGATCATTTTAATAAGCAATTAAACCATAATAAAAGTATATTTGATGTCAAGTAAGTAAATGTGGTAGAAAGGCTAAAAATTGATGCAAGAATATTTTTACAGCAACAATACTCTCCAAAATCCTAAAAAAATAAAACTTTATTAACTTTTGTAATCATAAAATTGTTGATAATATGTTAATTCTCATTTATCGGAGTGGGAAAAGAAACGTGCTTTACTTATTATAATTAATCCTATTATTTCTTAAACATGGTCCACCAATAATGCAATAGGATTGAGTTATCTTCAATTTTAAATTCAAAAGATAAATTTTCTCTATAGGCATCAATGAAGGCTTTGTTGAGTGAGTTATCCCCTCTAAATTAAAATCTCTAACTGTTCTATTTTATTTTTTTATTTTTAATGTCACTAGAGTCTCTATCCATATTTTAAAAATAAAATATTTAGTGTTGCATTAAAATGAAAAATATGAAGCTCACAATTACATTAATATAAAGTGAAGATCTTTCTTCATCAATGTTGGCTCTAAGTAATAATTCTCACTCCATTTTCGTCATATTAACTCACTTCTTTGATTCTCACCATATATTGTGATAAGGTTGGATCTCATCTTATCTGCCTATGTATCATCATAAATGTCTCATAGCCTCATCTCCATGCTACTTTGCCTATTATATGCCATGCCTCCTTCCTTCAATCTACTTCCATTTTGCCTCTTTTGACATCTTAGTTGGCAACACCCTTACATTCTTGATGGGACCTTGCCAATCACATATCATAACCAACTATATTCATCTTCTCTTAGTGTTTTTCCATTGTTATGATAACATTTAGCACTCTTTTTTGTAGTCTTCTTATTTTCCATTGGCAACATTCATCATTTTCAAGTTTAACCCCTATGCCCCTCCCCTCATCACTATCTTTAGATGTTGGCATTTATTCATATCATATTTGTTATAAATTTTCTAATTTAAGAAAATCATAAGCTCGTGAATTTTCTATCTTATTGATTTCTTTTCAAGTGGATCAAGTAGATATTGACATCATTTAAATGTAATATATTTGTCAGGGGATTGAACTGACCACCATATAAGAAAAAGTTGAGCTCACCACTATTGTAGCCCCACAACTCTATTTATATGGTACCTTCATTGTCTATGAGTTGATGATTGACTCAACTAGACGGGGAATAGCTTTGCAACATTATGCTTGTGGTGCTAGAACACTTTATTTTATGTCATAGAGTGTATCAATACAATAGAACTTTATGCAGTGCCAAGAAGCTCTACACTTTGTATGTCAGATAATATCTATGGAATGTACACTACGATAGTTATGCTTAGAGCCATGGTGCTTGGCTCTCTATTTTGAAGGCCTATTGCTCAATATTCATGCAATTGGGACACTACCAAACTCAACTTTGTAGCACTTTTATCTTTATCTTGAGAGTAATTTTCTTCAAGTCTATAGAATTACAATGTGTTAGGTTAGAATTGTAGTACCATTCTCTTTATTTCGAGATCTTATTCCTACATGTACATAACATTGTAGTACTCATGGCCTGAAACAAGATACTCTTTTATATATAGAGAGGATATATTTACTTAATAACCCTTGCAATGTAGCGCTTGTGGATGGCACCACATTCTATATCAATTTGACCTAAAAAACTAAAAAAGAATGTGTCATAGCACTACATGTTCTAGCATCATGGTGCTACTATTTAGTTCAAAATATTTCATAAAAATTTTCCTAGAAAAAGGAGGGAAAAACCCCACACTAGAGGGTTGATCAGCTTATTTTTGTACCACGCCGATAAATATTTTGAAAAAAAAAATAAAATATATCTTCTTTTACTTTACTTTTTTGTGTGAGGATAACCCAGTGTCAGAACACTCTATGATATGTCATATAATGTAGCATGACAACACCATTTTATGCAGTGCCAATAAGCTCTGCACTCTATATATTAGATCATATCTATGTTGTGTATCACTGCTACCCTTATTAGTAGATCCATGGCTCTTGGCTCTCTATTTTGAAGGCTTGTTGCTTAATATTCATGACACTCTAACACTGCCAAACTCAATTTTTGCACTTCTATCTTTATACTGATAGTAAAGTCTACAGAATTACGATGTGTTAGTCCAACATTGAAGTACTATACTCTTTATTTGAAGATCTTATTCCTAAATGTACATAACATTGTAGAACTCATGGTCTGCATCACGACACTCTCCTATCTATCTGGAGAACATATTTATTTAATAGCTCTTGCATTGTAGGGCTTGTGGTAGACACCACCTTCTCTATCAATTTGGCCTGTAAAACTAAAAAATAATGTGTCATAGCACTACATGTTGTATCATCATTGTGCTACTATTTAGTTTCAAAATATTTCATATAAATCTACTTTGAAAATGGAGATAAAAACCCAAATTTTAAAGGTTGATCATCCTATTTTTGTACCATGCCAACAAATCAACCAAAAAAAAAAAAAACAAAATACACCTTCTTTTACTTTTCTTTTTGCGTAAGGATAGAGATTAATTTGGGAAATGAAAATATAAATCTATTTTTTTAGTAAAAGGGAGACAGCTCTTTTGAGCACTTTAAACACCCCACCACCCACCCCCTCACCCACTCCCCCACCCCTTGGGAGGAATCCAAATTGAATAAGGGGGCATTTTTTGGTGGGGGAGGGTCATTTTTTGGCTAGGCCAATTTGAAGAGGGATTTCGGTGATTATTTTCAGGAGGAAAGATATTATTTTTCTTTTGGGAGGAAGGAGAATGAAGAATAAAAAGAAGAGGAAATTTTATAGAGGACTTCATTAATTTTTCTTCCTCGGTCATTTGTGCAGAGAGAAGGATTTCAGTGACCTTCTGGTGAGGAGCTTAATAAGTCGGAGACCAAAATATCAACTCTCTTCTCCACTTTTCATCTCTTTTAGAGCTTTAGGAATTTTGTAGTAGTTTAGAATTTGGTCTATTTTCTTATACCCCAAGACAGAAAACAACTCTTTCCCAAATTACAAAAGCATTTAAGAGACCAAGAATACCTAAAGTCTCCAAGGCACCTAAGTGCTGAAGTCCTAGCATTGTAGCAATTATTTCCCATGAAACCTAGGCATTGTGAGACTCAACACCACTGTGCACCTTATTTACCCTTTAACCTAAAATAATCAAGTTGTGTGGCATAGAATATGGGCCCCATAGTTGAGTAATGAAATGTGAACGATAAAAAAATTCATAAAAATCTACAATTATATAGAAGTACATAAATTTTAAGGAAATTAGATCTCATTGTTGGGAGTCAAAATGAATCAAACAACTTCAACATGCTCGTAATATTTTTTGTAATAAATTATTACTATCATTATTTTTGCTATTATATATATATATATATATATATATATTGAAGATTTCAAACTAGTTGGGGCTTTGCAGGTGGGTCTTTTTGACGGAAGACTTGTTATGATACAGCTGAACATCGAAGAAGATTACACAAGGATTTTCTCAAAGAAATTCATCACAATCAAGGGAAATCATATGAAAGTGCTCAAATGGACCCCTAATTTTGATCCCAGTCAAGAACCCCTAATTGCGCCTATCTGGTTCTCATTACCTGAACTCAAGCTTCAATTCTTTGACCTACCTATCTTATATGCAATTGAAACTATTCTTAGAAAACCTTTGCAGGTAGACATACCTACAATTCATTTCTCAAGGCCCTCTATTGCAAGGATTTTGATTGAAAGGGATATTACACTACCAGATATAGAAGAAGTCTGGCTTGGCTCTGCTCACATTGATCATTGGCAGAAAATCCTTATGGAACAAAAACTTCACTACTGCACACACTGCAAGATGTTTGGACACCCGTAAGAGAAATGTTTTAGATTGCACCCTCCGTTGAGAACTAATAGGCAAAAGCAGGAACATGTGTTAGTGCATCTGAATGCGCTCCCAGCAAACCTGATGACAACCAACCTGAGGAGAGATTCATCATAAGAACTGCCCCTGGGAACCCTTGTCCTGACCATACTATAAGGGATAATGTTCAGACCGAAAATCAAGATAGCCCCACAGCTCTTATTTAGGAAGTATCAGGTGCAGATGTGACAATTCACACTTCACAGACACTGGAATCTATCCCTGTAACAACGAATGTTTTTCCTTCTACTACTGTTCTAATATCTAATCAGACCGAGGATCACATGAGCCAGTGTTCAGATGAAGAATGACAGGTTTACACTTCTCAGATGAAGAAGAAGGTTGGGGGCACACTCCAACATGGAAACTTAATGGATGATACTTTGGTTACTCCTCGCAATGACACCACACTTTAAAGTTTGTTATCTGGCTCTGCTCCTAAAACTAGAGTAAGAGGCAGGACTAAACTCGCTCGTCCCTAGCTACTCATTTTTTTTCTTTTTTTTGCATGCTTTAAATTTCTTGAGTCTCTATGTATCATTTTGTTGGGGTAGTACTGTACTTGGTATCGTATGGGTAGGATGCCTCTATTGGGCCCTCTCATACAACCTTTATGTACCCATTATATTTCAATAAAATCAGCCATTGGGCTTTTCAATATATATATATATATATATAT